>JAUZSU010192799.1:0-23641 GCA_034780255.1 Parotocinclus maculicauda | reverse complement strand
TTATTTTTCAGCACTTTTCAATTTCTTGAGGACTATGTGGAATCAATACAAGGAAGGAGGAAGAAATAAAAATATTTATTTAAAAATAAAATTTAATTAACCTACAATTAAATTAAAGTGAATCTGGAGAAAAACTTAATGAACAGAAGAAAACCGTTGGCTCTCCACCGGAGGGTGGAAAAAGCTAATATATATATATATTTTTTTTGTTTTGTTTTGTTTTGTTTTGTTTTGTTTTTATTTCAACCATTGGTGCTGCGGCGGATCCAAGAAATACAAAAAAACATTTTTTTTTATTTGTATTCTTCAAATATGATCATCGGCGGATCCGCAAAACAAGCAATAAAAAAGTCTGGCCCTAGTATGTGATATGTTTCTCCTTTTGCAATAATGGCAGCATGCACTCGATCTAGCATGGACTGATTGCTTAACTTTGTCTTCAAATGCCTCACTAAATTCTCCATGGGCTATAGGTCAGGTGACTGTGGGTGAAAGACATAATGACACTTTAAATCTGGAAGCACAGGGTACCAGTACTCGTACATATGTACATTCACTTTCATCCACATTCATTTAGAGAAACCAGTGTAGCGGAAATCCGCACAGACATGGCAGCACTAACAACTGTGCTTCTTAGATATCATACAGTGAATTTAATATTGTTCTTGCACTATAAGTAAAAGTGTATAATGACTGTAGTAAATGTGAACAATAACTGTTCTTTAGAATGATCCAGATAAAGAGTACAACATGCCTAAAGACGGAACTGTTCACGAGCTCACCAGTAATGTAAGCACTCGCTCCTCATCTTTGATAAGAATATTTATCCCTGCATATTCCGTATTTGTTTTGACATAATAAACTGTTTGAAACAGTTTTCATTCATTTTTTTATTGTAGGCGATTCTTTTCCTGCAGCAGCTGTTGGATTTTCAGGAGACAGCAGGAGCCATGTTGGCATCTCAAGGTAAAATGCTTATCTGTTGTTCTCCATGCCATCTGTCCCACGATCAGTAATGTGTAATCATGTCAGGATCATGTATCATGAAGAATCACAAACTCAAAGGTTAATTGTGTTTATTGTGTGACTCTGTACTTGATGTCTTTTGTAGAAAGTGATTACAGTTTCTGCATTTATTGAATTGTACAGTGAATGATCCATGATCTTTACACAAACCTCAGTTGCGTTTAATTCATTCTTATTTGACAACTTGTATTCCAGGAGCTATTGACCTGATTACCAGGTTGCATGTTCTGTAGAATTATTAATGACTTTCTGTCATTCTTCTCAGTTTTCCTAAGCTGGAGTTATAAGATCAGCTACTGATAGGCTCAGGGAGGGTCAACCAGATCCATGAGCAAGGGGTAGGGCAGGAGCGACTTCATAAACAAATAATTATGCACCTGCAGTCGCTGCTGCCCTACCCCTTGCTCATGGATCTGGTTGACCCTCCCTGAGCCTTTATAGCAGACTCAGAGATTTAACTAAGTACATCTCTGACGGCAACAAGGTGTGGAAAGAGTATTAGAGTAGCTGATCTTATAACTCCAGCTACTGATGGACTTTCTTATCCGCTTGATTCTAGTTAGTGTCACTGCAGAGTCCATGCTTAGGCATAGGGCAGGAACAACCATAGACAGGATGGCAGTCCATCATAGGGCACACACACTCACACACTAAGTTACCTCTAGAGACACCAGTTAACACGCATGTCTTGTCATGTGGGAGGAAATCTGAGTATCCAAAGTAAACCCGTGTGGACATAGTCAAGCAGAAAGTACCCAGAACGCATCATCTGGGGACTGAACCTAGGACCTTCATGCTGTGAGGTGACAAAGTTACCCACCAAGCCTCAGTGCCGCCCCAGGATTTTGTTAATTTATTTTATGTTTTATCTCACATTTGGTCTTCTATTTTATTTACGTACCCAACCCATTGCAGTTTGCAAAAGCCCAACTCTTTTTAGTTAAATTTTTGATTTGACACAGCAACAACCACGTAGTCGTGCAGTTTGACATCAGACGTGACATAAATGCTTGCGCATGCTGTTTTTAATAAAAGTATCTGTGGTTTTTTTTATTTATTTTTTTTATTTAACATCACATCAGCATCAATGGTTATTTGCAAAAGGAGCAATAAAACAGTGCTTAATGAAACGAGTAGCCTACTTTAAATTACAAAGGTATTCTTCTGGTAAACCCTGTCGTGCTTTTTTGTGTGTTTAGTAAATCAACTAAAATTAATTGTGTAATAAGCCTTCATACCATATATGAGCAAGCACAATTTGAATTGTTTGACAGCACTGGGTTATAACAATGTGACTACAGCACTTATCTGTTTTTTTTTTTTACTTAATGAGGTGGCAAAAAATGGGCTGCGTCTAGTGTGTATATTTTTGAGATAGAAACTTGTCTGAATATTCACTTTTTTGCATCACATTCTGTACGTCACCGCCTTAAAAGTGGAATCAACTTGAGGTTTATTCATCCAGTTTGTGATCATTCATCAGAGGTCTTACTCCCCCATTTCCTTTCATCTCATTTCTTCATTTCTCCATCCCTCTGTTCTCATGCTGACTGATTGTGCTTTCTCTGCACTAACAGGGCATTTCTAACCTATTGCACTTTGCTTCTTTCTCTTTCCCTCTTTTTCCTGCTTTATCTCTGCTCTGTAGTACTCGGGGACACTTACAATATTCCTTTAGACCCCCGAGGTAAGCGCACCAACAGAGCAACGCTGTCCTTCTAAACTGCTTACTGTCTCTTTAAACTAAATACCATGTCTTACCTACCTAATATCTCTTAAAGCTGGATAATGTTTATTTATATCTTTTTAAAACTGCTTTCACTGCCCTAAGCTACTTTCTGCCTCTATAATCTGCTGAGTCATGTTTTTTCACTCCTATTAAAGTAACCAGAAACTATTCATTCATTTTCTGTTTAAATCCTATCCAAGCAATTACTCTAAGCCTTTAAAGATTTGTCAGATTTCACTGTATTTAAAACATGAGGATGTTATTGCATTGTCATATTTCAGTCATGTTCCCATAGGTAATCACAGACTGCAGATCCTGACTCCAGGGGAAGAGCTGGTGCAACTAGAATTAATACTAATTTAGAAGTTTTTGATTTGATTTAGAATTTCTAGATGATTTTGAGGAACTGCCTGGATGCCCGGCAGCTGTGGAAGTGCATTTAGATTACTGTAAAGATTTAAATTCAAAACTAAGAGGGTGGTGTCTGATGACCATGCATTTATTTGTTTTATCAGATTCCCTTAACAATTCAAAACATAAAATAGGGAGGTACCTCTACTGTCATTATTTCAATCTTCCAGTATCCTAGAACAGGAGTGTAAATTCTGGTACTTCACTGTTGTTTTGAACCATGTTTATTTTAAACCAGATGCATCCTATGAACAGTGAACTTCCTGTTCACATAAATATTTTGGTTTCTAAAACCTTCTTTAAGAAGGTTTGTTTGAGAATGTGCTACCCATGTGGATGATGTTCAGCCAACTGTTTATACACCTGCAACTTCTGGTGTTTGAAAGCTGCTGTGTTTGTGCAAAGGATTGTATGCATTAATCCTTTTTCACTAGAGTGATGAGTGTGGTATGATTGCTTTAAGCTTGAATTGCCTTAAGTTATAAAGTGATTTATGTATACTCCTACGCCAAAAAACTGATGTCACTGTTCAGGGTCACTGTTCACTGCTTATTCCTGCGGAATCGTCCAAAATATCTTTTGTCTTGTCAGCTGTAAGCTGGTAAACTTTCCACCATGCTCATAATAGAGACTGGTCTCCCACTGAACACAAACTGACTGGGAATCCTTTTTCAGCTGTTTAAAACCCATTAGCATTGAGAGGAACAGCACTGGTGTTTCAAGAGTTTTCAATTTCCATACTTGACTAGTATCCTGACAACCTCCGTATATCCTATATCATTTACATTACATTAATATAATTTAGGAGACACCCATATCCAGAGCGTCTTACAATTAATACAGTCTTACAATCCAAGAAATTGTGGGTTAAGGGCCTTGCTCAGGGACCCAACTGTGGCAGAGGTGGAATTTGGACTCTGCACCTTCTGGTCCATAGTCCATTATCTTAACCATTAGGCTACCACAGAAGTAGTGAGTCTTTGCAATGCAACCCAGAGTCAATTGCACCAATTTTACACAGCTTCTACACAGTCCTCGCTTTCCTGCTGTATTCTGAAATAAATGGCCATGTCCTGATGCGCTGTGACATTAAGATGTTATGTTTCTTATTTCCTGTGTGTGTATGTGTGTGTGTGCAGCTTTACAGTAAAATGATTTTACCCATCTTAAATAGTATTAAAAAAATTAATCAATGTGGTGATAAATGCTGATATTACATAAATTAATTCATGTAGTACTGTGGCTATTTAGCTAATGCCGACACACCACAGAATCCCATATAACTTTAATATACGATTAGTGTACGATGTCATTTCACAGAATGTGGACATTAAGCAAAGCAAACCAGTAATATTCATTCATACATAAACTATCAGTATCAGAATTCCAGCTGTATTTATTCCTCTAACCCACTATTTGAATAACAAAAAACAGCTATAACTACTGGCAATCAATAAATGGCGACAGTAGGTGGCTTTCCAAACTACTTATTACCAGGGGTGTAAAGATGCATTGTGATACCAAAATGGTATGATGTTCATTGCCAGGTTGGTTTGCTTGTTGTTTACCAAGCCATTTAGTGCAACTGAATTTTTTGAACACCAGAGGGCACAAATATGTATGTATGGTCATACAAGAAAGTTCACATTATTTTGAACTGTTATACTTTTGAAATAAAAAGGGAATTTTTCACTTGGATATTTAAGATATGGTTAAAACTACAATAAAGCATTTTGTTTACAATTCTAAACCTCTTTCTAGTAATTTCTTTTAATAGCAGGGGACTAAAATGTTTTATTTTTGTACATTATAGAATGGAAAATCAATCGTATCAAAATCAACTCATTAACTCGGTGTAGTGAATCGAATACTGAGCGGTGTTTATCACTACTTATTACTGCTCCCTACAACACCCACTATGAGGCAATAAAGAAATGATGGCACATTGGCAATACAACCCCCTACTTGTAAGGGATAAGGCTCTTCCTAATCTGCTAATAAAAGCAGGACACAGGACCAATCAGAAAGCATCTCTATGCAATGTTGATGTCATTTAGACAACTGTTTTAAAATAATAAACAACACTAGGCCTGTTAGCTGAACATTTTTTTTCTGTTAATGGAATAAATCCATCTCAACAGGTAACATCAGAGGTAGTGAGGAACTGGAAGTAACACCACAAGAACGTACAACTGGAAACAATGCACACCTTTAAAGCCAGGGCAGAAAGATTGCTAGAGACGTTGCATTTAAAACTGAGCTGGCGGTCCAGGTTCATTTCCGGATGCAAGCTCCCCAGGTGGGCTCCCATACTGCGATCTGGTGCTACTTTCTGGAACAATGTGCAGGTCATGCCATTAAAGTTGCTGGCCTTAATCACATGTGCCTCCACTGCAATGTTATGGGAGTTCTGTGAAGGTAAAACAAACATACAGCAACTTAATACTCTGATCAATTAAACTGGACTTAAACTACGCATTAATTTGTTGGGTCAATGACGGAGTCCCTTATTTTCCTCTAGGTTCATGTAGTTTCATGAAGTACATTACATTGTGAATAAATTTCGAAATGCAGTTATATCGTATCCCTAAGGCCAGACTATTTTTTTATTGCTCGTTTCGTGGATCCGCCGACGATCATATTTGAAGAATACAAAACATTTTTTTTTTGGTATTTCGCGGATCCGCCGCAGTACTAATGGTTGAAATAAAAAATAAATTAAAAAAATTATTTTTTTAGCTTTTCCACTTTCAATTTTTTTTCCTTCCTCCTCAGTAGATTCTTAAGTAGGGACATCCGAGGAACAAGCAATTAAAAAAAGACTGGCCTAATGCAAAAACTGAAGACACTGCAAAACTACCCATATGTGCAGATAAACTAAAATTAATTTAGTTATTGAGGCCAAAGTTAGTTATTAGCAAAATGCACAGTACAGGCATTGTTTCAATCTGCAGCTACTTTCAAATACAGAATCTTCACTTAAACCTATCAGTCATAAAGTGTGTGCCATACTGATATTTTCTAGGACTTTGTCAATAACAATAAATACATATTACTTCGGCAGTGTATATCTTGGTTTTAATACTATGAATTATTTGTGTGTGGCCTGACCGCACAATGTTTATTGTATGGAAAAACTGATTATTTTGTTCTTTCACCAGTTTAAAAGCTGATAATGAAGTTTAGGTGCAGATATAATATTCAAATCATATTCATATCATGAAAAAAAACTGTACTATTTTGGAACTCTGCCTTTGACCCAGTAAATGTACAGTGAGTCGTGTTTATATTTACAGTGTAATAGGATCCACTGGCCAGTCGCAGCACTGCAATCCTCTGTAGAGTCTCAACAATACGCGAACAAGCTCGAGCCTCCTTCTGAGCCATCCACAACACTCGCTCGTCTGTCAACATCAGGTTACTGGAGATATCCACCATCACATCCCCTAACTGACACACAACACGTACAACGAGAGCCCTTCAGTACCCAGCTGCATTCTAATGGAATATGGATTCCTACGCATAATGTCTCACTGTGATAAACAGAGCCTTCTAAAACACACACACACACACACACACACACACACACACACACACACACACGATAACGATAACCTCCAAAAGTGACTGATGGGTGACACAAGGTCATGAGACGTGATCTTATTAGTTCAGTGACCTGAAAAGCTAGAAAGGCTAAACAGAAACTTGTTTGTGATTTTGTTTGCCTGTTTCTTTGGGTTACTTACTTGGGCTACTTGCTTTTGGCAAGTCTGAACGAAAGACACATGGTTACATCAATACCCAACATTACATCGAGACAGGTCAATTTACACAATTAGCAAAAAGGAAAGCTGCAGCATTAAAGTTAAAAAAATAATAATAATAAATCAGGAACTGCTGCTTCTATAGTGGCAAGTATTTAGTGTGACCTCCCCTCACACCTAAACAATAGCAACATCTGGCTTCATCGGGATGCTAAATTGACCTTTCTACAGCTTGAAGAAGGTTGATCAGAAATGAAAAGGGTAGCAGCTGAGAAACCATTTTTTAAAAGAAGAGCAGGGTAAAAAGAATAAGATACACTAAATTTTAGACATTATCAAAGATTGGAATGAATATCAGTGGGAAAAAAAAGTATTATGCAGTGATAAATCTAAGTTTTAAATATTGGGGTCCAGTCGTAGACAGTGATCATTATACAGTTTCTAAAACAACAAATCTAATGGTGGTCTCAGACGTTTGCACAGTACTGTGTGGGCAGGTGTTATAACATTTCCTCTCATTACAGTGAAATCCGACACTAGAGGAGCAGTTCTACGTTTCACTGTGCCCAATTCCCTTCATTCTGATCTTATCTGCTGCCATCATGCCACTCTCACCATGAACTGATTCGTAGAAAGCCTGCTTTGTTTTGCAGCAAGGAAGGACCTTAGACTGTGAGGTGATGAACAGTGGAACTGACAGGAATTGCTCATTGTAAGCCGAATCAGTCCACGCTGAGGCTTATGGCTTCCACTGATTCGATTTTGGCAGTTGTGTTAGCTGCAGATATATGACCCAGTATATTTTAAGTGGTCAAAGAATAGTCCAGTGTTCTTCAACCTAAACGCTATTCACTGCAACTACGAAACCAGTCATTATCATGAGCAATGTGCATTATGCAGGCAATAATGCATTTTTTCTTGTGATACAAAAAAAAATGACTGGACATCTGCTCATAATGGAAACTGGAGATGTAATGATATGTTCATGCCCTGATTCAGTTCAAACAATATTTAAATCAAAACTGAAGGAAGAAAATGGTATATAAAATGTTTGTGAACTCTTGTTCTGCATATATATGATCCAACATCATCAGATGTCCTAAAAGTAGATTAAGAGAACCACACACAAAACAGAACAAATTACACTTGGTTACTTATTAGATAGATATTAGATAACGGTGCATGAAAAAAGTATGTGAACCTTTAGGATCATCATTAAATTTGAAGGTTAATTAAACTTTTCAATCACAGGAATGGCAATCAGGTGTGAGTGGGCACACTGCTGTATTTAAAGAACAAGAATTTTTCAGTTTAATCTCCACAACACATTCATATCGCGCATCACGGCGTCGCCCTATAACATCACATAAAATCAACGGCATTTGTACAAAGCTGCCTGACCTCTTTATACTTCTCAGCAAACGTTCCAATCTTTTCGATCATCTCAGCCACGATGATCACATCCACCTTGTCTGAGAAGTTAGGGGCTTCGACGGTGTAAGCCAGGAGCTGCTGAGCTGTGTGTACTGCGTTGGTCAGGTTCAGAGCCATCTATTAACACATACGTACAATGGAAATCATAAGAAGGTGGAATTTGCCTGGTGTAATGATACCTTGTAATGCAAAAATGTAACGATGTGCATCATGGAGATCAACAGTATCACAGTCTGTTTATAACACCATCTAATGCAACATTTGTATTTTTAGCAGGACAATGCTCACCCAACACACAGCAAGGTTTTCCCCGGAAGACTCCCTCCAGCTGCCCAATCACCAGATTTATCGCAAATCAAACATTTTTGGGACCAGCTGGCACACCAGCTTTGGCAAACTACGAGTGTAGAGGATATTCAGGCCCAGCTGTGGGCAAATGTGCAATAGAGGCATGTCTAGGAGTCAACATTCTCTCAACAAGAGGAACACTACCCAAAATTTGCCCACTAGAGCCTTTTTATTGGGCAGCTGAGGAAGAAATATTATGCCCTTTTGTGGCAAGACCCAATATGGGGACTGTAGTGGCCTAGTGGTTAAGGTACTGAACTATGGACCAGGAGGTCCAGAGTTTATATCCCACCTCTGCCACAGCTGGGTCCCTGAGCAAGGCCCTTAACCCACACTTGCTTGGATTGTAAGACTGTATTAAAGTCGCTCTGGATAAGGGTGTCTGCTAAATGACATACTTTTTTTAAATTATACCAGACCTGTCTTCATTAAAATATCTACATGTTGCTTTTTGCTGCAACTTGTCATTTCTGTCACATCTGTGTGCATAATTTTTTTGGTGAAGATGCAATAGGGCATGTTATGCGCAAATTTAAACCTGTGTTTCTAGTCATTTTAATTGCAGGGTACGAAAGTTTTTTAAATTATTAAATCTGTCTTGAATATCAGAATTTTA
This sequence comes from Parotocinclus maculicauda, assembly GCA_034780255.1. Lineage (NCBI taxonomy): Eukaryota > Metazoa > Chordata > Actinopteri > Siluriformes > Loricariidae > Parotocinclus > Parotocinclus maculicauda. The sequence continues at coordinate 14,313 of JAUZSU010192799.1, read as the reverse complement.
AAAAATCGTGAACTCAGTATCAGGAATCAAGAGCAGAGTACAGGTGCATTACTAATAGTTATTGTGCACTATTATTAAAAAGTGAAATATTAAAACAAACATTTTGAACAGGAATGTGCACCTGGTTGATGATGTGAAGTACACGTGTGGTGTCCTTCATGTACTCGCAGCGAGAGTAGTCCTCCTCCGTCCAGTGCCCACTGCGGTCACATCTCCTCCTGGCACGACGGTCTTCAGCTGAGCTGCCTGAATAGATACCTGCGCCAGTCACCTGGCGTGCACAGGGTAGATAGGCCATGATGCCTGCCAGTGTACGAGGCCATCTAAATAAACAGAATGAAGTCATGATAGAGGTTCAGCATGAGAAGTAACTAGTAGGAAATCTTCTTTCTAAATGCACTGCAAAGTGTATTACATTTACAGCAGTTAGCAACCAGCCTTACCCAGAGCAGTATTCAGTTAAGGACTCACAACCTACCAATTAGTCACAACCACAGCCACAAACCCTCAAAAAGGAAATGCTGGAGACTCTTAGCTGTGACTTAATGTATTCTTGTGTGAATAATCGTTAAGCTAGACCATTGTAAACTTTTCAGTACTACTTTTTAAAGAAATCTCTTAATATGAAGCGATTAAAAAAGAAGCATTTGATTTAATTAAACAAGATTATCAGAAATGCAAAGGAAAAGTTAAAGAAAGTTGTTAGATTATGCAAATGAGATGCAAACTCAATTATGGTGATTGAGTAGTAAGTGATATATTCATGGGGGTGAACAGAAGCATGTCAAACGGGATAAGAGTGCCACACATCGACTGTTTAGTAGGGTGTATGGTCACCCAAGACTGCTAAAAAACACTGACAGTGATGTAGCAAGGACAGGATTCCACTTCCAATTTATTACAGATAAGCAGAAAGTATTTATACAGTGAGACAAACAACTTTGTGTATGTACAACAACATGAAAACACATCTAGAAAAGCAGGGAAACTAGGCATAATGATCGCAGCCTGGGTTTTTACATGGTCATGATGCCCTGACCCGAAACCACAAACAGCCCTTCATAAGATACCTTACAAATGTGCTGTGTATCACTTGCCTATTTATGTGTAAAAATGTCACAGTGGCAGTTCCTAATTTCAAAGATGTGTGCATAAGTGTGAGACAGAGAGAGCAATGGCTTTCCTCATATCTACATGCACCCTGCAGCCTTTTCGAACATTTGCCAAACTGACCTATACTCTCCCTTGTTGTTGGACACCCTTTCGGGAGCGCAGTATTTAGCAGAGCTCTCCAAAACCACAATGTGCACCGTGCGGGTGTTGTTTCCTCGGCTGGTGCGAACTCGGCACTCCCAGTCCCCAGTGAAACCTGGCTGGATGTTAGAGATGGTCAGAGCACTGCGAAAGAACAAGAAACGGAGCAGATTAAGATAAGATGCAAACTGCAGGCATCTATGTCTTGTATAAACAGGTAAAAGACAAAGAAACTGCAAAAATTAATCACAAAGAGGTGTTTAAGCTCTGAGCACTCAGAAACCCTCTACAAAGCCATTTTTAATTGTATAGTGCTTTTTACGACAAAAAACAGCGTTGATGATGATTGATTGGATGGTGTGTAATGCCATGGCAACCGGTAGGTCCTTTTGTGGCAGGAAGTTGTAGAGGTAGGTATATCTCATTGTTTCCAGGTTGCTAGACTGATTAGGGGCTTTTTTCTTTCTCCTGTGGTCTAGATTAGAGTGTTCACTCCTGCATCTGACAGGAAGTTGATGAGGGCCTTTATCTTTGAGGGAAGCTAAGGTTTAAAACACAGTATCAAAGCCATTTTGAAAACAGCTAGGCCCATGCCTAAGGCGACATCAGTAGGAAAAAACGCAGTTTTTACTTCTAGGGGGTCAGATACATGCTTGTCTGGCATCTAACCATTTTGGCAAAATCAGATGTCGATGTTTCAGTACTTTACCACCTCTTTGCCAAAATTAGCTTCCCACATCATTCAGAAACCCCACAGTGTCTCTATTCCATCTGCAAAGTCAGAAGACTCTCCTTTTCAAACAACACCTAGGAAATGTCGCTTCTATCCTAACTTTATCTTCAGGCTTTTGGTATTTACACAAAGTCAGAACATAAAGGGCAAAGATGCAAGGTTAAACAGAGCACTCATGATCTCTGATCCCTCAGACAGCACTGCATCAAGAACCATCATTCATCAGTAGCTAATATTACCGTGTTGGCAAGGGAGTACAGGGAGTTACATTCACAAATGCCACTTTAAATCTTACTGTGCAAAAAGAAGCCTTATGTTAACTATGTTTAGAAACTGCATCTTCACTAAGATCGAACGCATATGTGGCATAAAAAAGGTCAGGAAATCCGAAAAGTTGTGTTGAGCAAAACCAGCGGGAGGTAAACACGCCTACCACTTTCTTTTCCACAACAAAGCACCCGGTAGCCAGCAGCATGGTTATTGGATCCATCTGCATCTCCGCTTTTCGGCGAAATTAAGTCAAGTGTAAACAAGAGTGTCCGGCAACACGTGCAAGAACGTTTTTTTTTTTTACAGTATTATACTTTGCATGCTGAGTACTTATACATTGTGTTGTAGATCGTTTTGAAAAACTTGTTTGCAAATTTATTTTTCAATGAACAAAGTTCACAAGCAACAGTAGTTGTTTGTACGTTTGCTATACATGTAAATCTCACAATAAAAGTTTAATAAACATTTAATATGTTACATAGCACGTCCCGACTTGTAACATAGGGCATGTTCGTTTAATCAGACCAGCCGGTTATTAAGACCAAAAACATCGCGTCCCGATGTGGTCCGATTACCTGGAATCGACTGTACAATGATATCACATAAATATAAGTTCCACTTAGGTAAGTGAAATGAAAAAACACCACATCCTCCAACATAAGTCCCTTATGTTGCAATAAGCACCTAAAAGGATAAAGCAAAAAAAACCAAAAAACTTATGATGAGTTGTGTGCAGCTCACATAATTAATTCACAGAGATAGTGTTATGTATAATAGAAAGTTAGCAAAGTTGAAATGGAAAAATGACACTTGTCAAAAGAAGTCAAGGGACATTTTGATTTTGCCACAAAATCATCAGACCTCATTCTCTCTAAAACATATGGAAGTATTTGCAACACCAGACAATTTTTGTCAATCATAAACTGTAGGTGAACTGCACACCCAGTTAGTGGATAATCTCAAAACGCTGCGAGGGAGTAAAGTGTAATCTAGTCTTTTAGAAACACTGCAAATGCTACAACCATTTTTATGAGACTGGATACCAAAAATTATATCAAGCAATACATATTAATGTATACAGTTTATTTAAATGATGGTACATTATTTTATACACAAGTCCCTGTTCAAAGAATTGTGTTTATGTATTTTGTGAAAAGATATACAATAGCTTTTAGGCATGGTTCATGGTTATGAATGTACAAATTGATATTTATTAAACCGATGAAGCACTTAATCACATTCATATTTCAATAGGTGAAGGGATTTAATGCTTGACATTGTTATAGGTTACTAAAAAATATAGATGACAGGGATAGAAAGTAGAATAAGACAATGACAAAATGAAAAAAGAACAAAGAGGGGGGGAGATAGAGATACTGATTGGGTCAGTCTTATTTGTTACGGCAAAATAGTCTTCAGCCTTCAAATTGTGTGACTCATGGGGTCAAAGCTAAAGAGTCCAGCCCTGACTCCGCTCCCCTTTCCAGTGTACAGCAGTCTGACATTTTCAGGTCACTTAGTGAAAACAGCATGGGCTCTGTTGTCTGCTAATTATTTAGTTCAGGTAACCTGCAGTGAGAGACGCTGGCATGGCACAAACATACACACACGTGTGCTGCTCTTCCAGTAGGGGTGAAAGGTGAAGGACACTGATGGTGTTGGAAAGCGAGAGGGGATCTAGTTAATAATTCAGTTTACAGAAGTGACTGGGGCCTGTGGAGAGAGGGCAAGAAGAGCTTGTCAAAGAGTCAATCAAAAAAGACCCTGAGCAGACTGTGAAGAGGCTCAACCACAGGTCAAGAGCTGCTTGTCCACCACAGAAACCACACACACTCTCCCTTTCAGCAGGGATGAAAGAGAACAGAAAAAAGTTACATGTTATTTACACAAGTAATAAAAATGTGCAATGTGCCTTGGTGGGTAGCTGCTAAAGTCTATCTAACCTTACTTAAAACACTGTCCCTTAATTGATGTTTTGCCCTATAAAATATCCAGGGGGTTGATTTACAGCTACATGCAGATTTAAAAAAAATAGATTGTTTTAAAAGTTAGCTATCTTTTTTATTTCAGCTTAAATAAAATCAGATATTCTCTGTTGAGTGTCCGGCACAGTAAAACACATTGTGGTTTGGAATAATATTAACAATTCAACAACAAACAACCACAGATCTTCTGACGTTAATGTGTTTTATTAGTTTTTGTTATATGGTTTAATATAACAATAACATGAAGACTAAAGAAATATTTTTTTTAAATACTGAAAACTTGCTTTTAAACCTGCTTTTCATCCTAGCAGAAGTGTATGATACTATTACTCAATTTCTGTAGATGGCATCATTAACTTTAGTGCACAGTTGAATAGCATAATTAACACAAATTTCAATGGCCAAGTCAACTATGCAGAACACTGTAATAAGAATAATATAAGAATATTATCAAGTGCTTATACCATCCACTGATTTCAAATCAGACTGTCAAACTACATTTACACCATTACAGTGAAGAGACTGAGGGTCCTGACCATAAACTGCTATCTGGGTGATAGTGGATAGAGGAGTTGCATCAATTTTAGAGTATATCATGCACTGGGTAGCAATAAATAAATTTGTATGAAAGATTTACAGTAAACTGCACAATAAATTAACACTAAATTTTAAAACCTGGCTAATAGACACTCGGGAAACATGGTGGCCTTGTGGGTAGCACCGTCAGGTCCTTAGTTTGAGTCTGCATATCATCCCAATGTCCTCCCCTCCAGGCACTGTGGTCCTCTCCCACTAAAGTGGCCCTAGCATGTGAATGTGTGTATGAGTGTTTTTGCCCTACAATGGATTGGCACCCTGTCTAAGGTTGTTCCTGCCTTGTGCAGCAGCTACGAACCTTTTCCTACGTGACCCTGTCCAGGATTAAGCAGTTAAGAAAGTGAGTTGGTAATAGGCACTAGGCATGTTACACTAGCTAACTACTTATGTTTGTAATTGACCAGTTTAATTCCATAGTAATTAGCCTGATTAAAAAAAATAGTAGAAGTACACATCTTTAAATATTATTAAGTGGAATTGATTACCTTCCACATTTTGTGAAAAATAACACCTAATACAAAATCGGTTTGCCTATTAACATGGTATAGATAGAGCAAGTCCATTTGAACAGTGCAAGTAAAGTCACTCTATTAGAGCGCAGAGTCAGGGACAGTGTCAGTGATGAATGGTTCTAATGCAGTGAGGTAGAAAGAGAGGGAACTGTGTGCTTATCGAGCCTGTTGGCCCTGGATTTACAGGCACCCCCTGACCTGGATCCAGTTTGAGTTTAATGACCTTCAGCCCTCCTCCAGTTACACACACACACACACACACACACACATTATAAAAAGTGCCATAACACAGTTCACTACATAACTTAAAAAACTGTATTTAACATACTATATAATCTTTGTTATATACAGTCTTATAAGTTATGCTAGTGTTACCCGCACACAAACAAACACACACACACGCGTTCACACATGCACACACGCACACACACAGGATGTACTAGAGGCAGACTGATTTCTTCATTGGAGTTAATGGTGTTTTTTTCCAGGTGAGTGAGTTGCCATTTCTTGTTCAGATGAATTAAGATGTTAGGCCAAATGAAGAGCGCTGCACTGTTAACTGCCTCTTCTCCCACACCCCCTCCCCCTACACACATGAGCCAGCCAACTCAAACAGCATTTGGCAACCCCACAGATCGATATGTATAGAGAGTTGTGGTGCCGTGTTATAACAGTATGATGGAGAATAATCGTAAACCTGTACTAATTATACTGGTACTGATTATCAGTAACAACAGAAAGCTGTACACCTTGTTTAAACAAAAGCTCCATGAATTACTGTAATTTCTAAAAATGCACCAGGTTCATTTTAATAAAATCTTTGTTGCCCTATCAAGTGAAAACTAATTTGTTCAATTCTCATTACTCTTAGACACCATTTACAACATATAACTTCAGGTGTCTTTCATGATTGAATGACTGATCACAACCTAGAATGCAAAACCACATGGGTCAGTGATAAGTGGTTTGTTTTGTCCCTTTGTGTGCATACAACTGCCATTAGTTAACATATGTAAAAGCAGAAATTAAATAAATGGAACACCTTTATAAAAAAAGCACCTAAAAAGCAGTAATTATAATACTTTCAGTGCCTGTTTATACAAAAAATTATCTGGGCAGCATTTCGAAGCAGAGCTGAAGGTTTTGTACAGAATGTCAGGCTCTGAAATTAAGCCATTTTTTCCTGTTGGCTGCACAACTCGCTCTGCCTCAGCGCAGACACTCAATATCCACAAAATGAACGGCCTTGTTTCTCAGCAGCTGAGGCCACAGGCTTGAGAAATCCCTATATCGGAACAATAACACAAACATGTCATTATCAGTGCTAAAGATATGATTAAAAGAGTGTTCTGGCTCGCAGCAGCTTATTGCTACGACAGAGATCTTTACTCCCTATGGCAATTTAACATGAGACTTGGGGAGTCGATCTCCATGCCGCTCAAAGAACACACACTTGGCCATCAAAAGAGGAGGAGCAACGGTGGAAAAAAGAGAGAGGGAATAAAACAGAGAGAAATAAGCAGCGGAGAGGCACCATGGGGAGAGCCAGTTGTTGAGAGAGGTAATAAAGCACTCACTCCTGGTCTCTCCCACCATCGACTCCCACTCGGGACTCAGAGCTGGAGAGCAATAAGAGAGAGGGATAAAAAGAGAGAAAATAAAAGACTTGTTCCGAAACTGTGGGCGAACATAACACGTACACACATACATACACACATGCATGCTTGCACACTCGGGGCTCCTCAGCCCCAGAATGAGGAAGGAGCTTCCCAAAGAGGCAGGGCAGAAAGAAAAGTGCACAGAAACTAAAGACAACTATCACATCACTCCCTATATAACCCATGATCGAACCTCATGGCCCCGTGAGGTGAAGCCATTTAAATCCCCTGCTCTCCCATACTCCCTTTTCCATCTATCCCAGCTTTGCCACATTCCCAAATTCCCAATGCTCTTAAATGACTGCCCCCCTTTGCCGTCTCCCCCCTAGTCTTTATTAAAAACAAACAGTTCAGGGAAACCAATTTACTTCTGCCAAACTGCAAAAAGCCCTGGATTTTGATGCACAGTGTGAATATGTGTTCATGTTTCATTGTAAATTTATGAAGTCTCAGAGCACACTGTGTCTTTCAGAGGGGTGGGGTCCTGCTAAATGAAAGGAGCAGGCACTCCAGATTAATATCATTTCACTCTGCCCTGACTGCACCAATGCCGTAGAGCAAACGGGGAGGGGTGAGCTTCAGATGCCTTTGATTTTCCAAGACTTTGTATAAGAAATGACTGTGGTGCCATGTCGAAAGTGTAAACCCATTCTGAGCACCTCTTCATTCATTTATGTGAGGGCAAGGCTCCTATCATGTCATATAAAAGCAGAGGGGGGCAGAGGATAGAGGAGACTGAGGAGTCAGCTTTCCTCAATAGGTCTGTTCTAACATATTACAAGCAAAGTTGTGAAGTTAGACCTAGCATGGCAGCCATACGCTGTTGTTTTTGCACTAAACTTTATACCATCAGCTTCGCTTAAGTAGAACAGGAATAAAATAACACATGAAACACTAAATTGCTTGGTATTCTCTGTGCCAAAAAGTATTTAAGTGTGGTGAAAAGGCATGGCAGTATTACAAAGTGGTAAATGCTTTACAGTCTGAACATTTTTAGGAATGTGTTGCAGGCCCGGAATACAGGAATGGATGTTTATTAAAAAATGAAGTGAAGATTACCAGAGAAAACAAGAAATATCTTAGGTTATTATTGTCTACAATTAAATAAAAGTAAAGGTAAGAAACACTGCTTTTTGATATGCATTTTCCTTACTGTCCCAACTTTTACTCATTTGGGGTTGTACAGTAGAATTACATAATTTCATGTCAATTTAAGAAATGTCTGTCCTTCTCAAGCTGACCCACACACATTTATTTTTCAAACGACAGACTTCATCTGCAAGAAAAGCAAACTAACTGTTCATCACAAGCTTTATGTATTAGGTTGAGGCTGTAAACAAGCCTAAGATCAAGTGCAATGGCAAGTCTTAACTGAAGTGGTATAAAACACACTGGCACTGGAAATATATTTTTAGGATTGATACATTTGAGCTTCTGGGGGGCAGATCTACCACTCTGATTGACAAATCTAGTTTTGGTGGATATTATAATAATACCTACTCATCCAAATGTACAATACCAAAAGTCTAAAGACTTACTGAGAAGGAACACTGTTCTCACACATTAACTTTTCTTACTCAGTCCAAGATCATGCAGTTGGTGCCTAGCGAACAGTAAAGGTTGCAATTAACCCTCATCAGGAACACAATTCAGTGCAATACGTTTAGGCAGCAATGCAGATATGATTGTGGTAACAGATTCAAGATGTGCTTTTCAGCTTTATCATGACGATACCTCTTGTATAAAGTCATGTCCATGGTAGGAAAACATGCACCAAGTTAAAGGTTATTGGAGGAACATGGTTGGTGTTTGCAGAGCCAGGTCTTACAAACTCACATACCATAGACACATACCTTGCAGAAATACTGGAAATCCTTCTTAGATGAATGGAGAACTAACAGGCACAAGTTTGATGTCTGCTTGGTCACATACTTTCAGCCAAATGCAAAAACAATCACAACAAGGAAAACATAGATAGTCCCCAATCAGCTGTCAAGTTCTTATACTTACAACACTATACAGCTAGGCTGTTCTGTAGCGAAGTGGTATAGTAAACTCTCCAGTAGGAGTAATGCAGAGAGTGCCCCTATGCTGCTCCAGTGTGCGGAGCTGTTAATTAAATCTATTCTAGGTCACAAGATAAATGGCTCTGACTGTAAAGTGTTAGCCCCACACCAAAAGAGAAAAAAATAATAGTGCTTTCCACTATTTGGCTACAAGCTTTGATGGATTTAAATGAAACGGGTCATTAATAAAGTCAAGCAGTTGAGGGTAAAAGCACACTATTAATAATAGTGCTTTATGACTGCAAGGAATACTGTACATAATAAAACAAGTTCATAACTGAATGCAGGAGAAGGCAACTCCTGCATTGGAAAATCAACGTAACTCACCAGAAGCATACAGGAGCATGATGAACAACATGTGTGGGCTGCTTTATCTTGGTTAAACTATCTGAACACAGGTTCTAGGGAGCATAGTAGATCATAGTCTAGTGAAAACCTAGTAAAGTTATAGACATAGTGCTATAGATTCCAGTGTATTTGCTGTAATACAGACTCAGAGTATAACAGGGTACATTCTCCCATGATGTAGTGCATGTTGCAACACACACCTTCTATTAGAAAAACATATTTAGGTTATCTATCTTCAAGAACAATCAATTTGTATTAAGTCAATCCCTTTAGATATGTATTAACTTTATGTATATTGTAAGAAGCAAAAATGTTGAGAAACAGCCAGCTTTACCCAAAGCAGTAACTAAATGACAGAATGAACAAGAAATGGCTAAGCAGAGTCGAGAACCCATTTTAATAGAAAAACTGTATATCAATTTAAACAGCTCTGGTGTCACCCCATCACCCAGCCTAAACCTGCCGGCATGCCACCCAGCCAATCAAAGCCCCCTGCCAATTCATTTAAATAAGAGAGGACTTGGCCGGGGGGAGTGTAAATGATGAGGCGACATGTTACGCTGATTTATATCTGGAGGCAATAAAAGAAGCATTTCTGTTCCTGCCTGTTTAATATGCGAATATGCAGGGCTTCTCTGGCCTGACAGCCCGTCATTAATAAAACCCTTGTAAGTGAGCAAAGATAGCAATATTTCATCTTTATGAAAATACATGATGATAGTTTTACACTGTATAATTTTTAAACCAGTGCCAATGTGCCCTCATAGGCCCAATGAGAGTGTGATTCCACAGCTATAAGTCAGACTTTGGGACCAACCCTGGTGTCTTGCCTGCAGACAGCACCGGCCTGCCATTTTAGTGATGGACCAGTTCAGATCAGGACACTTATTCATCCACTGCCTTCTGGCACTAGAATTAAGATGAAACAACTTAAAAGAATACACTGAAACTAAGCTCGAAGACTAATAGCAAAATTAGAATGTCAAAAACATGACTCTGTTGAATTTGTGTTGAATGTTTTAAAAAGATCCTTGCAATAGCATCAAACCGATGTAGGTCAAAGCCAGAGGAAAGTAATTCAATTTAACTATTTATGCATTTTTTTTTATGCCAGTGCTGAAAACACCTGTCATGATATTTACTCTGTTGTTAAGGTTATGATGCCTTATGGCCCCCAACTCTGATATTAAAGTTTGGAACGGAGTCCAGGCTCTGGAAAATTGCGCCCCTGCACAAAATACAACAAACTGCACAACATTTACAAATGTACAAATATTTAAAGCCAGGACATTAGCCTTCTTCCTCAGAGGATTATCCATAGTTACAGAGCTCCCAATGTTCATGGTGCACTTCTGTCTTCCTCCTTCTTGTTCTCCCTGTCTCTTGTTCACACACCCATACTCACTCACTCACACTCTCTCTCTCTCTCTCTCTCTCTCTCTCTCTCTCTCTCTCTCTCTCTCTCACACACACACACACACACACACACACACACCACCAATCACCCACCCCACACACACCAAATTAGCTTAATGTGAACACAATACTATTTAAATATTTAATCTAGACATCAAAGCAAGTCTAATATTGAAATAACTGACATAACTGGACAAAATAAAATTTTTATAAATTATTGTTATTTAATCCCTCTGCATTAGGATTAACCCTAAAAGACAAACACTGTAGTTAATATTTTTGTATCATCACTATAAAGGTATAAAATAGATGTTAATGACAGTTATTTGTTCATTCCTTTTCGTAAATTGTTTTGTTTTTTGATGCAACATCAGAATCAATAGCTATTCTGGATAAGAGGCAAGATTTCAGCTATACTAGTCAGTCACATTTATGCTGGGCCAGTTTAGGTTCTCTACTGACCTGTATTAAAGCTTAGGAAGGCAATGTTTTGGTTTTAAGGGTCAAGTTTCATGATCAATGTTCTTTTGAATGTGGGAGGAAATTGACACACCCGGAATGAACGCACATGGACAAAAGTGAGGACATGCAAACTCCAACCCTGCCATCCATGGTCGGGATCGCCAACTGCTCTAGCCATTTGTGCCACTGTTCCACCCTCTACGCATTCACATATGACCTATTCTTCATGGATTCTACGATGGGTTTAACTCTACAGGTGTGAAATTTGAGACACAGCCAAGGGTTCTGACTTTATGGATAAAAAGAGCACAAACTGTTTATTTTGGGTTTTTTTGCTTTAAAACAGTATAAAAGCCTAATTTGTGGAAAACAGAAACTGATGCAGAGAGTAGCATTATGGGCAGAGTGATGTGTTCCTCATCACTGAGCAGTACTAGAGTTACAAAGTTCTGAGGTTTTCCTAAAACTTATTTTGTCCAACTCTCCACAATACAAACAACAAAATGCTAAAAAAGTTCATTTAAATATATAGGGGCAAATATATTTTAGATACAAAAATAAAGCACTTAGCTGAGTTCGGTTCTGAGTTTTACTCAGGACTGACTTTTAGCCATCATCAGTAGCCCATGCATACTTCTATTTTATTCAAATTATTATTATTTTTAAATGTATTGGTCCAGTAACTTCACACTAACACAAACTCATTCACGACTAAAGCAAAACACTGACTTTCTAAGCTTTACTACAGGTCAAAATATGTTCTAAATCCTGTATTAAGATAATGCCCACATTAATATTATTGCTATTATTATTATTATTTTAATTGTTGTTTATATGTATGCAATGTAATAGCTCTGTGTAGCATCAGATGAGCTACTGCACCTGACCTAACATTTACATCTTGAAGGAGAAGCAATGAGGCAGCCTCTAACAGAGTGGACAGGAAACATGTACATTGTCTAAAAACTCCAGAAGCACTTCTGTGTCTGATCCACTTTTACTACCACCACAACAGTGTCACTGCATGGCTGAGAATGACGCATTCCTAAAGAATAGCTATTTGGGTGTCCTGTGGGGATCTGGATCACCACGGAACAGGATGAAAAGTGAACAAAGTATGCTGTGAAACAGAAAGACTACAGTCTGTAAATGAAGAACTACAAAGTGCGCCTATATGTCAAGTGGAGCAGATGGTAGAAACAAGGAATGTACTTTTAAAATGTTGCCCTTAATTTTTCTGTCACATTTCTATCACATATAGTTTACTGTTACACTTCACCCCTTTTGCAGTAAACCAGCAATACATAACACTGTTAAGTTGCTGAAACTTGCTGCTGTACAAGAACTAAGAGACTACATCATCTACATGTTTACACACTATGTTGCCTTAAGACTGATTTTAATAAAACACAAGAAATAAAAAAAAAAACAATTCTGCACAAAATAAATCAGGCTTATTACAAGGAAATTAAACAAACATGCTTCATTTAGAGCCAGAATAAGTGATAAGTGATCAACAAGAAAGGTGTTTCTCTTTATACAAATGCAAACATATGGATGCACATATTGTCATACAATGCTTTAAGGCAAATATGAAACAGGTTTCCCTAATATTAAAACATATGTTTATCTACCACAGATACAACAACCTCGAACAAGCAGCAGTCAAAATTCAGTGTTAAACAGAGCTGCACAAGAGAGCCTGGAAAATCACTGTTGCACTAACTGCTACAAAAAAGGCACAATGTTTCATGTCTGTATACATTTTTTCCACATATCACAATGCAATCTGAAAAGCAATTTTGTCATTTTCTGGCCACAGCTCTGTGTGTTTGACTAAAAGTTCATAAACAATATTGGTGTAAGTTACACAAAGCACACTTTGTTCACAGATACACTCTCTGGCCACTTAATTAGGTACATCTCCTTTTCCCTACACTCATTGTCCATTTCATCAGTTCCATCTTTTCCACTACATCCTTTGTTTGTCTCTGTTTTCTAATTGACAGGACACCCATAGGACCACCACAGATAAGGTATTTGAGTGATTGATCATTCACAGCACTGCAGTGACACCGACGTGATGGTACGTTAGTGTGCGTTGTGTTGGTATGAGTGGATCATAAAGGATTATATAAAGAATTAGAGGATGGCTAATACAAAACTGTGCAGCAACAGCTGCTGTCTCTGACTTTACATCTGTAAGGTGGAGCAATAAGGTAGATGTGCCTAATCAAGTGCACAGTAAGTTAACACAGTGTTTAAATACTCCAGAAGAACTATTGTCTCTGATGAAATCGTACCACTAACACACACACTAACACCACCACCACCATGGCAGTTATATAAATGTGTATACACATTTGCAAAGCGAGCATATTTATAAACATCACAACTAATGAAAAAGTGATCCAGGAACACTGGATCCAGCGCACATTAAGAAATCTAGTGATCATGAATCATTATGGATCACAGGTAAACTTCCCAATAATATATTTTACATGCTGGGTGTACTTTATATAATTATATCATATACTGTTTAAGTATGTAGAAAAGAACAGGTCTGCTGCATTTCTAAAGACTTGAGAGTGTTTGTACCCTAGAAGTCAATCACACAGCGCTAATAAATGGATAGCAACATTATCATTGGCAGCTCTTGGTGAGGTGTAATGAAGAGAGAGAGTTCTGATGAATTCACTGGGCCGGGGGAAACGTCAGCTCTTTCATTAGGAAAGGCTCCACCTTGCCCTCTGCTATTGAGCAATGGCTTCAGTTATTAGACAGAAAAAACATCAGAGACAGTGGCAGTTATGCTTTACACAGTGTGTATACTTAAACAGCAGAAAGTTACAACTCAGATTCTCTAGGCATCTGTACTATAAAGCAACTGTAAATTTAAATGACATTAACCGAACAGAAGTTTAACTGGTTTATATTGGTGACACAGAGGCCTTGGAAAGTTAGTTTCCATCTCAATAAAATGTCTGTACATTTGAGTAAATATCTAGCCTG
>JAUZSU010192788.1:0-12016 GCA_034780255.1 Parotocinclus maculicauda | reverse complement strand
CATTACACGTATATAATAGGATTTGTTTCGGTATTTTAGGATTTGGTCCGAATAAGCGGCTGGTCCCATTAACCGGATTCGACTGTATGTTCTTTTTTGCCTTGCAAAAGCGTAAGATTATTTTACAGTGTTACCCCGGTTCTCATCGTTAGTTTGTTCCAGAAGGCTCATCGAAACCAAAAACGATAAAAATGTTAGCCATAAGGAATCATGTAAACTGAATGAATCCGTTCCAGATCCTCACAAAATCCCCCCTTATAAGTTATTCTATACATGAAATAATGATAAATATAGAAATGTTCAGACAAATCAATTTTAACTTAAATAGATCATGATCTGACGAGTTTAATATAATTTATACTGGATCATAAGGGAGCCTCTTATAGGCAAACACATACATTAACCTACAGTTATCCATAATTATTAAGACGAAGCTTATTTTATACCAAAGTGTTAAATAATCTCGTGTCATTTAGTGAGTAATGGTTTAAAAGTGAAAAGTAAAAGTAAAACACTTACTCTACTGGTGAACTCAGAGCTCTGGCATAGCTGATATTAACTGCAGCCTGTGTTCTGGAGGATACAGTTCCGGTTTCCCTTTCGGTTGGCTGTCATTGCTAACCTTTTTAGGACCCATGGAAATTTATTTGCGCTTAGAATGCAGTTTTGTAGATGTTGAAATAAAGAAAAACATGTTAAACACAGCAGAGATCTGCACTGAGAGAGAGAGTTTTTATGAATCTGAAGCACTGAGTACTGAATCATGAATCATGAATCGTGAATCGAGTTTTGGTTTGAAATTAGTCGCACAGCTCGACAAGTCAAAATGGGGTGATGAGATGAATTAAATTTGATGATCCTCAATTAAGTTTGATTATTTTATTTGAATTTAAGATATAAAACCAGGACACAATATGTTGTGTATTAGACACTGATATAATGGCTAATTAGCTAGACCATATAAGGGCCATCATATTTCATACCAGTCCATCCTTGTTTACACTGGTCAGTACTGGTCGGGTGATGATTTAGTTGGTGAACTTGATTGGCCTTGCTGATCAAGCTGTTTGATCAGTGTTGGTCTTTGACAAAAATAAGTTCTCTATGTTTGCGTTCATGTAATTATTCCTATAAATAAGATAAATTAATTTAATTCTTACATTTAACATCTAAGCAACCCAAGCAGGTCTGGTCGTCCCAAGGCTTCTTCCTTATAATGTTCATGGAGTTTTTCCTTGCCTCTGTCACCCTAGGCTTACTCAATTTGGGACTGGCGCTGGATAGTAGCGGATAATCTAAAAATGTAAAGCTGCTCTATAACAATGCTAATGTAATGTAAAGTGCGCTATAGAAATGAATCGCTATGTTGTTGTTGTTGTTTTTTAATCAGCTGCTCGTTTTTATAACAAACAGTAACACGACTCGGACAGAAAGACAAATAACGTTCTGACTTCTGTCAAATGGTAAAACATGCAGAAATTGCAGTCACTCACCCCGAACATCTGTCTGAGATCGGGGTCGCGGAAGCGGAAGGGGATGTTGGAGACGTGGAGACGTTTAGGCTGCTGTTTCTCCGGCGACTCTAAGGATGGAAGCGTCTCTGTTTGCGTCACATCATCTGTCTGAACCAAAAAATAAAAAATAAATACTCAGTTCATCCGTAATGGTTTCACATGTATCGGTGGTAGAAACCAGATGTGCAATACATACATCATAGGTACAGTAATCATAAAAACTTCATATTTATTACACATTATTATCATAGCCACTCTTTTACTATGGTACATTTATTGTACACAGTGTAAATATTCAAAATTTTCCTAATTCATCTTTATTTAATTATTAGAATGTTGGTTATTTGTGTAAGAGCATAATTGTAACAAGCAGAATTTCCCTCTGGGATCAATAAAGTATTTCTGATTCTAATTCTGACAATATCAGATTTTTCACAAATTGCATTTATCACATAGGTTCATCAGGACTTTTAAAGGTAACATATACAAAAAATAAAATTATAAAAAGCTGGAAACAAAATACACTGAAATGTATGGACACAGAAGTCCAAGCATCTTTAATAATAATAAGAGTAATAATTATAATTTTTCTATATCCAAGTTTGTCTTTTAAAAGCGGAGAGAAAATTTCAAATCAAAGAAATTAAATGGTTTAAACACAATATTTTAACAACAAATTACAGGTTTCTTACTGGGTGCTCGGCCCCTAGAATCGCCCCGTGGCATTGGATGGCATGCCTGACGTTTTTAGGCAAAGCATGAAATATCTGTCTTATTTTAATATTCTATAAACTTTCCCTAATAATTAAGTATGTTATTTAATACCCAATTTTACACATGGCATATGACAAATGTAAAATATGATCTAAATTCATACTTTTATTACAAATAAATTTAAATGGAATTGGAATGAATGAGGGCAGCACGGTGGTTCGGTGGGTGGCACCCAGCAAGAAGGTCCCGGGTTCAATCCCAGGGTGGAGCGGCCTGGGTACTCTTGTTTTCTCCTACAGTCCAAAGAAATGTGTGTTAGGTTAATTGGTGTCTCTAAAGTGGCCCTTAGTGTGTGACTGTGTGTGTGTGTGTGTGTGTGCCTTATGATGAATTGGCGGCCCGTCCAGGGTTTCTCCTGCCCTTGTGCCCAGAGTTGCAGGGTGGGCACCGGCTGGCCCGTGACCCCATGTGGATTAAGCCGAAGATAATGGATGGAATGGAACATGAGATTTGCCATGTGTATACTTTTTAAACCTTTCCTAATGACTCGCTTGTGTTTATTTTCAGATTTTGGAAACGTTACTCACCTGTTATTAGTTATTTCAGTTTGTTCCATGCAGAGTTTATGTAACTCCTTTTAATTTAGTAAGTTAGCAAAATGCAATTTGTGACCCCCGAGTAAAAGCAAAGGAATGAACACACAATAAAAATGTGCCATTGGGGAAATGAAGACACAAATGAAGTCCCAAAGCACATGTGCATGATGCACATATTTCCGTCATTAGGCGGCTGTAATGATGTTCGTCTGCAGATTAGGCACATGACAAATGTTGTCTCTACTCATCACCCGGCCCTGTGACTACAGGCGAGTACACAATCCTGAAAGGGCAGTGTGTTCACCTACATGCTTGCATCATTAAACCATCCAAACCATCACAAAAACAACAGAAAGACATAAAACCCACAAAATCCCAGAAGCATACCCATAGCTTGTGAACCCTTTATTATATTTCTGCATTGATATGACCTAAAACATCAATCATATTTTCCCACAAATCCAAAGTAGAACCTAGAGAAGCTGTTTACTGTTCCGCACATCATCTTGGAAGAGTTTGATGTCCTTCCACAACATTGTTATTGGATTAAGGTCGGCACTTAAAACATTAACATTATTTTTCTCTAGCCATTCTTTGGTAAAATGACATGTGCGCTCAAGAAGATTTAGTTTAGACAGAAATCACAAACTTTTGCTGCAGAATTTGCTGGTATAATTCAGAATTATTTGTTCCATCAATAATGACAACCCGTCCTGGTCCAAGTGCAACCTCAAAGGCCCAAACCATGACACTACCACCACCATGTTTTACATATAAGATAACGTTCTTGTGCTAAAATGAGCTGTTGCCAGTCACCTGATTGCCAGTGTCTACTCTGTCTGGGTTCTCCCCATCTCCCCTCTCCTTTTCTTAGTTCCCATCTCACCTTTTTCTCCATTTATCAATTTCAGGGTCACAATAGACAAAAAAGGCAAGCAAAAAAGCCCAGGCATCTCTGTCCCTCCTGGGGGATCTCCAGCTGCTCCCAGTCCAGCTAAAAGATATTATCCCTCCAGCGGGCACTGGATCTACCCTGGGGCCTCCTCCCAGTTCCTGATAAACCTCTATTGGGAGGTGTCCAGATGCCCGAATGGACTCCTCTCAACATAAAGGAACCAGCGGTTCTACTCTGAGCTTGTTCTGGTTTTGCCGAACTGCTAGAGAAACCTCATTTTAGCCACTTCTATATGTCTATCTTGTTCTTTTGGGCCTGGGAGCATAGGTGATGTTGTGAACGTAGATGGACTGTATGGCTCTAGACCATATATGGTTATATGGTCCGGTACAGGGAACGCATTAATGCCGATGCTGCACCCACCCAGCAAAGGTCAATCTCATGATCCCTCTTCCCATCACTTGAAAACAAGACCTTAAAAGACGTGTCTAAGTTCTGTTCAAATAAAATGTATTCCTAGCAAACATCTGGTCCGTTTTGTGGGTCAGCATTGGGTCCAGTTATAAATGAGATGAACCATAACAATGTAGCTTTTAAAAATCATCAGTCTGTCTCAAAAAAGCTTTTTTTTCATCAGGAACATCACCGAGTTTCCATGGCTGGGCATTTGCACCCCATCCCAAGATCAGCATACATTAATAATAGTCGTTTGGGCTTGAGTGAAGAAAACCTTAATGCGGCAACAGATGGCATAGAGCTGTCGTTTCCAAAGCTGTGGCAACCATTTTAACAACATCTTCTGTTTTGGCAGGGCACAAAGCAAGGGCTGTGAAGAAATGCTTAGAGTTTGGATCCATGTGGACGAACTTGGCTGATCTACAATGGGCTCTAAGCATGAAAACTGATTGTGTGCCAGACCTCAATAACTATCTTGTGCTTAAATGTATACAGGTGGTACATTCTGGGATAGAGCCTTAGACCGTTAGCCAGAGGAGCTGTAATTACCTCATTCCACAAACTAGAGACTGATAAAAAAACCCACTAACCAATAGTATACACCTGGCTTGTGAAGATTCAGAACACACCCACTGCGTCATCAACCACACACACATAGAGAGAGTGTAGCGACTTTATTAGCGTTTATCCAACACAAGCCACGGGGCGCAGCATTACCTGCCCCATCAGTACCATAATGACCATCACCTTCATTATCTGCATCATCACCGTGACTCTGTACGGCTCGTTCATCCTCATTTATAGCCTCCGTCCTGCTCGCGCATAAACACACACACACACACACACACACACACACACTAACACACAGCTGTTTAGGCATCCGCAAACTCCTCCAGCGAGACATCACTGGTCCTACGGTGGCCACTTTTCATTGATGGATGGGCTAAAGGGAGGCACACCTAACAACAGATGGCCTATTGTATTGTAACCATAAACCTACAGATTACACCCTGTAGACCATATGGGGAAAAGTTTGTGGAAAGCTGAACATCACAGTCGTAACCTTGGTCCGTCTCTGCTGTTATTAGGACCTCTTTGGTTTTGGATTTTTGGAACGCGATTATAACGGGCTATGTTCGGGGTTAAGTTCATCTCAAAGTTCTGTAATGGGGTTGACTTTAAGGCTGTCTGCAGGTCAGTCAGTTTCTTCCATACCAAAACCGAATAAGTTTCTCAACGAGCTCTTTTGTATCCTGCCAGATAGAAACGTGGGATTGCTGAAAAACTCGGCGTGCAGTCCTGTATACAGTATGTAAATAATTACTGGTGTGGTCTGATTAGACACTGGGTCTTGCCACAAAAAGTACTTTGCCTGCTGCCCTATAAAAAGGCTCTCAGGGGCTAATGTTGAATAGTGTACCACTTGGTGTGAGATAACTGATTTCTCTACGACGGCCTTAAAGGCATTTTTACCCAGTTGACAGACAGGGGTGTGACAGGGGTGCATCACTAGTCTGAGAGAAGTAGGATGGTTGTTCAAAAATTTCCCACCATCTGGGTTCCGACTAAGCTGCTCAGAAGTGTTGGGAGCAGTGTTTTTGGGGGACACACACATGGTGAACAGGCACCGGACAGTCCAGACAGACCTGCAGTACAGAGGATTGTTTGATCCATGAGCGATCCATGAACAAGCAGCTTACACGGTTTTGTTATCCACCATCCAGACACAGGAGGCATCTTCACTAAACACCTAAACACGTCTCTGCATGGACCATTCCAGGAGCTTAACAGAAGGAAATTTGTTGTCAGTGAGCCGCCATCACCTTTGGTTATAGCAAATTAGAAACCTGGACTGCTATGAACTGGAACTGTACTGTCATTAGAGACATATTCAGTTCCAGGATGGATTCAGACGATGATCGGGTTTGAGAATGGGGGTCTTGTTTTGAGCACTTCTATACCGCTTTTGCTGTGGAGCGACAGACTGCATCAACTGCATCACGCAATTAGACTGCAGTTCCCACGTAGAATTCCTCAGAAAAAGCAACTGGAAATCTAAAAAAAAAGATTGAACTCCTGGTTCAAGCTTAAATTCATTCCCAAAACCACCATAATGAACCACCTTCACCACCTGAGCAACCAAAACCGATGGGGCTGCCATTTCTCCCAAACTAACCATTAAGCCTTAATCCATAATTCCTACTCTCACTGCCACCATAACCAAATATAATGGAACTTCTACTCCCAATGCTGGTGCCATCAATTAGACTTAAGTTCCTTGTCAAAATGTCCACTGGATTGAAGTTATCACACAGTTTTATGGTGAGTTTGCCAATAAGCAATGCAAAGATCTGGACCCCAGTTCAATCACAACGTCACCAGACCTATTTGAACAGCACTTTCACAGCTTCCTCCTAAAACATCCAGATCATAATACTCTCAATCCCATATGCATATTTCTTTTTAATCCAGATTAAAGAACTGAACGCTCAGAGGAGTTTGGATAGTAAATAAGAGCACCCATCATCTCTGAGATGTGACGTTCCACACAATATTGTTATTGTTGATGCTTCAAAAGCTCATCACTCCCTCCAGGTCCAGGCTCAGCAGGAGGCTGTCTAGGTAGGCAGGGCTTTGAGCTCCCGAGATAAAGAGTGACCCATTCAGAGGTAGACGTAAAAAAAAAACCCTGCTTTCTAAGATTTCACAGAGAAGGCAATCCCATAATTCTATTCACTGGATAAGAATTCAATGAGCTTCCAGAAATGTGCTACAGACCTGTCAGTCCTGCTTATTTATTACTGGCACACGCCTGTTCAGTAAGGCCATGCAGGCACATCCTCAGCTCTTAAAAAAAAAATATAAAAAAAAAGAGTGATAAGGATAAAGAGCAGACGATGATGGAAGCTTAAGTTTAAACTTTAATCTGTGAAAGATAAGGAGATGTTCTGCTTCTTGGATCTGTTCTGCCGCTCTCCATAGTCAGGGTGACACTAGGGTTAAGTTTATACAATATCTATTATTCATATAGTTTCCTCTTTCTGTAAATATGCAACACGCTGAAACCATCAAACGTTTGATAAAAAAAGAGAAACGGGGTCTCCTAACAGCGCACCGTGCATCGGTACAGTATTATAGTGTTAAAAAATAAACTGAGAGATGAAGAAGAGTTCTGTTTCTGTGGGGAATTGGTGTCCATAAAAACGCTGAGCTTGTTTGCTGAGTTTCCTTAATTTTGCTCTGCTCCGATATTTCCTCCAATTGTTGTGCTGGCTGTTTGCAAATCACCCGTTTAACATAAATTGCATTCGTTCAGCAGTTTTAGCAACAGACATCGCAAACATGGGCAGCCAGTGTGCCAAGGAAACCTAAGACAAGACTTTATTAGCTTGGAAACCCTAAAGGAAACCAACTTTACTTTCTGGTGTGTAAGTTCCTTGGAGCACTTTGCACCCTTACAACTTTTGTTGGAGCAAATTTGCTGTAGATAAGCATCTGCCGCTTGATGAAATGTAAATGTGTATACAGAAATAAGAACTTCTGAACAGTTATGGTTGGCATGAGGTGCAAGGTGAGCGCTCAGAGATCGATCAGGGGAGATCCCACAGCCCGTGGCTGAGAATCCAGGAGGGCATAATTGGCGCTGCGTTCCTGAAGAGAACATGCAGCTACTTAGTTCACCCATTCCTGTTTCCTTGGAGGGAGATTAGGAAACATAAAATGCTGAGTTTGTCTTTCTAGTGGGTGTGATGTGCCTCAGTTCAGGGAAATTAAGACTGTAGAAAAGTCTTAAAGGCACAGTGACTGAAAACGACCGGGTTTCTTCTAAACGAGAGAGAAAGTGAACAACTACAGGAACAGGCAGTCCCTCATTTCTGATGGGGATACGTTCCAAGAAATGAAAAAAAAAACGAAATGAAAAGAATGTTTGCGTTTATTAAACTCATCAATTTACAATTTTGGTGGACTGTGGTGGCCTAGTGGGTAAGACACTGGACTATGGACCACAAGGTCCAGGGTTAAAATCCCACCTCTGCCAAGCTGCCACTGTTGGGCACTGTTGAACAAGGCCCTTAACCCACAACTTGGATTGGAAGACTGTATTAATAAGTCACTCTGGATAAAGACGTCTGCTTAATATCGCAAATTTATTAGTTTTATATGTTTAAAACACTTCATTTGAATTTTAATTTTTACGGATGACTAGGTGGGAAAATAATTACAGGCTCTTGCCACAAGAGGGTGTAAAAGTGCTTTTGTCTTTGCCCTATAAAAAGGCTATCAGCGGATATTTTTGGGTAGTGTACCACTTGTTGAGAGATTGTTGCCTTTACGATGAAAGTCATTTTGTCCAGTTGACAGACTTTGAGACGGGCAGGATGGTTGTTTTAACAAATTGTCGCTGTGTGGGCGAGTTGTTGGGAGCAGTGTTTTTAAGGGGGCGCACACACACACTGTGAACAGGCTCCAGACGGCCTGGACAGGCTGCCAGTGGAGAGGATTGTTTAAACCACCAACAAGCACAAGCAGCACCTACAGTTTCATTTTCCAGCATCCAGACACAGGGGGCACCTACACTACACACCCCTGTCTCTGCCAGGACCATTTCCAGGTTCTTAGCAGAAGGAAATTTGTTGTCACAGCACCCATTATGTGTCTTTCCATTGCCAGATAGCTACTCTACTCCTAGTAGTGATCCAGGGGACACTAATAGCTCAGCAATACGTGCAGGACATCCTGCAGCCACATGCTGCTTCTCGCGGCTGGGCATACAACTGACTTTTAATGCTCATTCTTACACATCTCGTGTTACCCGGGATTATCTTTGCCAGATTGCGACAATAATAATAATAATAATAATATGTTTAATTTATATAACGCCTTTCTCAAACCCAAGAACGCTTTACAGCACGTATTAACCCATACACATAATTTGCGCAACAAGATACACAGTTTAAGAGAAGGAGGAACAAAAACAAGAAAAACAAAACAAAACAAAACCCCCATTAAATAGAAGTGGTAAATAGGAAGGTTTTTAGAAGACTTTTAAAGTCTTTAATTGTTGATGCGGACCTAATGGCGAGAGGAAGAGAGTTCCAGAGGGTGGGAGGTTGGGACAATTCCTTGACCTGCCCGGTTGCCAGATTTATAGTCAATTAAGCATTAGCGGGACGGGCCACACAGGACGTCAGCTTCGGCAACCTACGAGTTTCAAGAATCCACAGAAACTGTCTTTGTATCTGTGGTTAAAGCGCCACAGGATACTTATCTTATCTTGTATCCGGACTAGAGGCAGCCTAACAGGTAACTAGGGCCTCTTTTATTTGTACAGTTTCCTCCCAATAAAGGCATCCTTTGTTTCTAATATTGTAATCACTTACGAATGTCGTCATTACATTTATAAATATAACGTTTCACTCGATCCCAGCAGCTCCTCTTCGATCGACTGTAATCATGACCCTTCCTAATTACATGACCCGTCCTACAGCAAGTGGCCGGCCCTAATCGACAGTTCGGTGGGATCTCCGTTTTCATATGCAGCACAGTCAGCAGCATTCATTACACTCCTGCAGAGTGCTTATGAGCCTGATCTGCCTGTTCTGCAGTGCAGCCGTAGAGTACGGTATGTTCTCCCCGGTAGCTAATATAACCCCGAGGATTTTAATGTGTAAATGTAATCATCTTAAGTGAATTCTCAGCGTGAGGTGCACAGGCAGCTGTGGAGCCAGTCTCGCACCACGGGGCAGCAGGATTTGGCAGTTGGAGCTCATCTTCCAGATTGTTGCAGCCCAATTTCATGTAAAATTCATAGGAATTTGATCACAATGATGAAACGAGAAGTCACGTGACCGTGAACTCTGTCCTTCACTTTAACCTCGCCACTTCACCGCCGATGCTACAGTTCAACACCAGCACAGGCACCGTGTCGATTAGTAAGGTTTACAACCCCGAATCGGAAAAAGGCGGGACGGTATGGAAAATGTAATTAAAACAAACAACTGTTGTCCAGTTGTAAGAGACGGTGGAGATGCCGCTGTTCTACGCTGTACACTTTTAAATAATGTTCTGAACAATTCTTGCAGGGATAATTAAAGCATGTGGAGTCGTTTGAATCTCTTTTGAACTTGTGCCTCTGTACGAGTTTATGTAAAAGCTCATTTTCAGCCTCTGAATCATTAAGAAAACAGCAGGTTTCATTCTGAAGTAATGGGAATCACTATAGTTGGCGTGAGGTGGAGGCCAATTAGCTTGGCGATCTGGACGGTGACTGGTTGTACATGAACAAGCTTATTATAGCTACTCTAAAGGGGCTGATCCTGATCCAAGTGTATGTTACTAATTACATAATAATTAGTAAGTTGTAAGTCGCCGTGTAATAGATTGGACACAATCTCACGTGTGGCCAAAAGTATTGGGACACAAACAAACATGTGGACAAAAGTATTGAGACACAAATCTACACGTCGCCAAAAGTATTGAGACATCAAATGAGACACGAACGAACATGTGGCCAAAAGTATTTGGACACAATCCAACGTGTGGCCAAAAGTATTGGGACACAAAACCATGAGGTCAAAGTTACTGAGACACAAACCAATGTGTGGATTAAATAATGTGAAACAAACTTACATAAGTTTATAAGTTTTGGGACACACCCACATGTGGGCAATAGTATTGGGATTGTGGTGATCTAGTGGTTAAGGTGCTGGAATACGGACCAGAAGGTCCAAGGTTTAAATCCTACCTCTGCAACAGTTGGGTCCCTGAGCAAGACCCTTAACTCATAATTGCTTGGATTGTAAGACTGTAATTATAAGTCACTCTGGATAAGGGTGTCTGCTAAACGATGTAAATAAATACATTTATAAAAAAATAAACCCAATAGAGGCCAAAAGTATTGGGACACAAACCCAGTAGGGGTCAAAACCCTTACCCTTACCCTAACCCTAACTCACAAGTGCCTAAAGTTCTGAGACGCAAACCCTGTTTAGGCCAAAAGTACTGGGACACAAACCCTTCACATTTCAAGCACTGCTGTAGTTCCCTTTTCCTGTAGGTAATTGTCAGGGTAAAACGGGACAAAAGGTCCTGCTTTTGATTGGGTATGATGGATTTCGATAGACACTCTGCCTACTGGCATATTGTTGAGAGGTGGAAGAAACATAGGAAGCAGGAAAAATGCCAAACTCTACTCCAGAAGAACTGAATCCATGATCGAATCCTGCTGTATCACCGCGCTGCAAATAACAGTGCTCACCATATTGGAAATTAGTCCTGAAGTCAGTCGTGTAGTCCCGGGTTCCAGAAGGATCCCAGAATGTGTCGATATGGGACATTTTTGATTCGAGTAACAGACTGCTTAACCTCGAAGAAAACCTTTTAGGGAGCACTTTCGGTGTTTAGATGCTGCAGGGCAGCCCCAGTGCTGCACCCCGCCAAAACAGACAGGCACTTGGCACGACCTCTTTTCTTACGCTCTAAATCATTCATGCTACACCATGTTCAACGTTATCAGTGCCAATAAATAAAACAGGTAGGGTTTAATAAAGAGGGATGCAAAGGACGTTAAGGGTGGTTAACATGCTGAAATGGGAGGAAAGGCAAACATTCTCAAATTTATACACTTCAGTTTGACATAGAAGGAACTTAATTATATTATCTCATGGTAACATTGACTGTGCAAAAGTTTTAGGCCACCATGAGATAAGCATTGTTATAGCAATTCTAAGCTTATAATGACCAAATATAATTATGTTATATTTGAAAACCAGGAAGTACGACCATATTAGTCCTGTACTCAGGTCTCTACACTGGCTTCCTGTGGCTCAGAGAATAGACTT
>JAUZSU010192777.1:0-12016 GCA_034780255.1 Parotocinclus maculicauda | reverse complement strand
TTCTCTATACGTGTAAATCGTACAATAAAGGTTTAATAAACATTTAATATGTTACATAGCACGTCCCGTCTTGTAAAATGTTCGTTTAATCGGACCAGCCGGTTATTAGGACCAAAACAATCCCATTAACCGGAATCGACTGTATATAAAACATGCTCAGATTCATATTTAACGTCATGGTGGTGCTTTGATAAAAAGAAATATAAAAACCGTCGATTGTTGCTGTATTTTCTGGACGAGGGGTAGGAGAGGAGCTCGGTTTTCCCAGAATTCGTCCCGATATTGAATTGGGTCTTGGCGCTAGAGGTCCGGGATCCTCGTCCCACGGTGGCCTGGGTTCCGGTTCCAGTAAGAGTCCAGAAAATCCAGCACGAGGTCATTAACAGGACTGGTGGCTGATCAGTGGTCGTGGCGTGGCCGTCGGTGTCCCGTTGTGTATCGGTGAGACGTCCCGTCTGCATGAGCTGCTCTGATCTTGCCATTCCTCTCTAACTCCGCCTCCATTTCTCTAACGGCCTCGTCTGTGTATCTGTAGTCGTGTTGCTGCTCCTGCTCGTCTGCGTGAGGTTTTTTTTTTAAAAACGCCGTTCTCACGCTGTCTTTGTTTTTCTCCGTCCCAGATTCAGCCAGTGACTCTGCCAAATCAAAGGTGAGTACCGAGAACATTCCCGTCCGTACGGTTCCTGTTTGTGAGCAGTCGTTTGACGGTCGATTCGATCCCAGCAGGGCTCCTGGGGGTCCGGTAAGGACCAGTATAGCAGAGAGCTGCTGCGCTCGTCCATCTTCGTCAGCCGCAGGCGCAATAAAAGCAAGGACAAAACTCAGATCAGTAGCTCGGAGGATGACCTGGACAGCGTGTTCTCCAAGAAGGGGCTTCAGGACGAGGGCGAGCCGGACCCCGACGGGGGCGGCGCCGGAGCGGTCCTGGAGCAGGGCGAGGACGCGGAGTCCGGAGAGGGCGTGGCGAGCGAGTTCAAGTCCGAGGTTTTGCCGCTGAAGCCCCCGCAGTGCGACCGGCCTCGCGGGAGGAGGCACCGGGCGGAGACGGCGAGGCAGAACTCGCTCTCGGACCCGCCGTCCGCCTACGACGAAGGGTGCGTCTCGGATCTGGGGACGCTGAACAGCACCTGCTCTCAGGTCTCGGGTCCGAGGGTCAGGCACGGCAGGATCCCGGGGCCGTGGATGGAGAACGTCGGGGCGGAGGTGTGCTCCATCACGTCGGATTACTCCACCACGTCCTCCATGACCTTCCTGACCGGGATCGAGTCCGGCGTGCTGAGCCCGGCTCACGACGCGGACGACGAGAGAAGCGAGCTGATCAGCGAGGGGCGCAACATCGATTCGGATAGCGAGAGCAACCTGTCCGTGTTCGTACCGGCGAAAGAGGGCGAGGAGACCGACCGGGAGAGCGCGCTGTCCTTCCGGGAGGGCGGCAGACCCGCGTCCTTTCAGACGTCCCCCGGCCTTTTGGTGTCTCAGCGCATCGTGGCGGGCGACACCCTGGCCCGTAAGAGAGGGAGTCGGCAGAAAACGGACAGCGAGAGCTCGACGGACGGGAGCGAGTCGAACCGGATTTCCAAAACGTCCGAGCTGGAACCCATGTGGCGGATCAAGATCACGGACCGCCTCAAGTGCCGGCTCCGGGCCTCGGCGGACGACATGTTCGGGGTCGGCTCGCAGCGGACCCGCTCGCCCGAGACGCGCAGCAAGCGCAAGACGAACATCCGCCGGCGCCACACCATGGGCGGCCAGAGGGACTTCGCCGAACTGTCGGTCATGGGCGGCGCCGAGCTCTCGGCCATGGACCGCCTGAAACCCAAATGCAGCTCGCAGGACTTCTCCATCACCGACTGGATCGCCCGGGAGCGCCACCGCGCCAGCAATCCCGAAGTCAGCCTGGACGTCTCGGACCTGTTCGGCGGAGCCGGGGCGGGAGGCGGGGCCACCGGGCTCAACGGGGACATGGTGGCTCAGATCAAAAGCTTAAGCCTGATCTCGGACGCTCATCCGCACAAACTGTCCGGGGCTCAGGTGGTGCGCTCGCGGTTTTATCAGTACCTGTGAGAGGGCGCGGTACGAGCACCGGACGGGACGACGGTACCGCCGCGGGACTTATGAGTTAGGATTTAGAATTTGACCCGGGGTCAAATGGGGCGAAGAGAAACGTCTCTCGCTTTTCGACCCCCAGTGTTGCTGAATTTGTTTTATTAGTATTATTATTTTTTATAAACGATTCCACTGGAATTAAGCTGTGAGATGTTTTTTCGATCCGAGGCTGAACAGGATGTTAGTGCCGGTGGGGGGAGGGGGGAGGGGGCTCGGTTTCTGATTGGTCCTTCTGTAACCCGAAATGAAGAATGTATGAAATTCTGCTTGCTGTCATGTTTGTTTTTAATTGTACATAGTTTTCTGTACTTGAATGACTTTCGTACCGTATTAGTTCCGTTCCTCTGGACTGCGTCCCGTGGCGTCTCGTGGGACGGTGTTTATTTTTTGTACTATTCGGATTCTCTTATCTTACGGCTTTTTAACCTGCAGAATGACCACGGTAACCCTGCGTTTCTGGGGCGCACCGATCCGGCGCTCGAGGGTCCGTAGCGGGACGGGGAACAATTTGAGCGGGGTCGTGGGGACGAGGGGGACCCGTCTCATAACAGGTCTCGGCTCCTGGGTCGTACGGGCACAATCGGCTTGCTCCGATTCACCTGGAGTTGTGAGACGGGTTGCCAGATCAAGACCAATGTTTCCTCTGTCTGATTTCTGTGACTGATTAAACCAATTGAGGGAGGGGCAATGGTGGCGTTAATTTAATTTATTCCTTTTTAAATTCCCCCCCCCACCAATAATCTGGATATACCCAGGGTCCAACGCCTCTGAAATCCCCCTTATGGTGCTGGACGGCAAAAGAAAAGCGCCCCCTGCTGGACCCTTGGCGGTGATGCCGATCGGTGCACCCTTGATTGTTCAGTTTTTTTGTTTTTTTTAAGATGACCCTTTTGGCATTCCACATCGCAGTTTATTTTCTTCAAACCGGCCTCGTTTTAAAGTTTCATATCTCTTCAGTCGGGTCCGTACAGAAGCAGGCGCCGGACACGACCAGGATGATTTGCTTTCCCATCATGCCGTGCGTCTGCGCCTTGAGCGGACGAGAAAAAACACTGGAAAATAAAAGCGCTTTATGTCTGAACCTGATGTGATCTGATCTGATTTCACAGGGTTTTTGGTTCTGTCCCACCGTCCTTCAGAATGCAGAGGGTCGGGCAGATTGAGAAGAAAAAAAAGCTTTAGACCCGAATGAGCTCGATTTATACAGAAAACGAGTAGTGCTCACTCTTCACCACTAGAGGGTGGCAGAGCGCCGTCTGATCTCTTGCAGTAAGAGTTGTGAGAGTTTTATTCCACTGCAGGTAAGAAAATATTTTTTATAAAGTTTGGGCACCCTGATCGTATGATAGGTAAATAATCTGATCTCCTGTTATATCGTTATGTTTCTATCTTTGTGTTTTAGTCCCTCGTTATCCGAATTCGAAGCGATATCGAACAATCCTGATCCCTTTACCTCTACCTACACCCTCGGCGGTCGGTCCCTTTGTTGGAGAGGTTTTAGTTTTTAGTTTTGGTGCAGAATGAAGCGGAAGCAAGCTTTCAAAATGCTTTATGTACAAGGTGCACAAAACAGTTCTCTGTACAGACAGACGAGACGACGCGTTATTTTAATTCTCACGACATCGATTTAAATCACACACAAACATTCAAGCTGTCCGGAAATCACAACATTAAATAGATTCCGCCGAAACCGAAAAACAGAACGGAGCGCGGGTGGGGGAGGGGGTTCGATCTCGGAGCATGCTCAGTTGAAACCTTTCGCAGCTTTTTATTTTATTTTTATTTTTTTTTTCTATGAGTCAGTAGCAGTAAAGTGGATAAACATTCGCACCGTTTCCTCCTGACGTTACACACTCCCACTCGACTCGACTCGACTCCAAACCAAACAAAGTATGGACACAAACTGATCACCTACGGGATGAGAACCTAACTGCTGCTGTTCCCATTCGGCCGGGTAATCTACGTTACCGGTTAGGGCGCCCCCTAGTGTAAATATGCTTAATAGGGTTCAGAATGAAGCAGGTTTCCTCCTGTCCAGGAGTGGTTTTTAAATGTGCTGCCGGTTAAGCACCGCCCCCCTGTGTCTGAGGGTGGGGTGTTCTGATTGGGGGTTAAGCTCCACCCCCTGTGTCTGCGCGCAGGATGGTTTGATTGGGATTAAGACGATTAAGCTCCACCCCCTGTGTCTGAGGGCTGGACAGTTTGATTATGATTAAGACGGTTAAGCTCCACCCCCTGTGTCTGAGGGCGGGACGGTTTAATTGGGTTTGTGATGGCTAAGCTCCACCCCCTGTGTCTGAGGGCTGGACGGTTTAATTGGGTTTGTGATGGCTAAGCTCCACCCCCTGTGTCTGAGGGTGGGATGGTTTAATTGGGTTTGTGATGGCTAAGCTCCACCCCCTGGATCTGAGGGCGGGACGGTTTGATTGGGATTAAGACGGTTAAGCTCCACCCCCTGGATCTGAGGGAGGGACAGTTTGAATGGGATGAAGATGGTTAAGCTCCGCCCCAGTTTCTGAGGGCGGGACGGTTTGATTGGGATTAAGACGGTTAAGCTCCGCCCCTGTTTCTCAGGGCGGGACTGTTTGATAAGCTCCGCCCCTGGATCTGAGGGAGGGGACGTTGCTTGACAGATTGTGTTTGTGGTTTTTAAGTTAAATGTTTTGCGTTTGATGACCCAGCCTTACCGAACATCCTGTTTGTGTAACCGTAACGATACCGATGTAAAATTGTGTAATGTTGTATTATGGTACGAGGCGGACCGTGTACAGCGTTACTCCAGTAAGGCACAGTGACAAAAAGAAAGACCTTGGACTCGTTTTCCTCGGCTGTCTGAACTACTAACGATTCCGACTCGTAATAAACGAACGCGATGATAACGATAATGAACCCGGGAAGCTGCGTAACGGATCGTTTATTACTAACAATATACTAGTAACGGGCTTTCCGTCCGGCCGTTTTCCTCACCGTGGGAGACGTTCGGTGATATTTACACCACGTTTTGTTTACATTTCGTTTCATGATGTTCTGGTGATCATGTTCATGAAATCCTCCAAGACGATCGGGTTCTGGTAGTCCAGGAGATACGGTCGGGTTAGCCACCGCACCAGTACAATTTGTGCTATATTCCCACCCCACCACACACACACACACACACACACACACACACACACTTAGCTCGACAGGGCAGCTAGGATCCGAGGATGAAGGTCAGGTGGGTTTGGTCCATGCAGATGCTCCGTCCCAGATGGAGATGATGATACAGGTTGTTCTTTGAAGGGTATTTTGAATATTTTTTGAAAGAGGGGGGGCGGGGTTTACAAAGGGCAGTCTGCGTCCAGATGGGGAGGGTTTTAGCTATCGTCCTCGTCCTCTTGGTCCAGCTCGTCAGACGAGACGACCTCCGGCGGCCTGAAACACTCCTCAAAGAAGTTGACGAGCGACTGACCCAGGTGCTGCTGGGAGCCTTCTGAGTGGAGGTAGTGCCCCTCGTCTGGGTAGATCTGAGGGGTTTATAACGAAAACGGGTTACAGGTAAACCTTTATATATATTTATATATATACTGTACACTTAATTATGTGCTTTGTAGTGGTTTGGGACGAATCCATTGGATTGAATAGGTCTATGTACACTACATAGTCAACAGAGTGGTTTGGGACATGTCCATAATGACCTGGTGTTTATGTAGGACTAATTCTGTGCACTATTAAGTAGGTACTGTGATTTGGGATTTACCCATAGTGGACTGAGTGTAGTGTTTATCAACACTAAATAGTGAGTATAGCGGTTTGGGACGAGTCCAAAGAAGACAGACGGTGGTGTTTATATACACTAAATAGTGAAACTAGGGTCTCGTGTTTATGGGTAGTGAATGTTGTTGTTTTGAACACATCCAGAAACATGGTGTTTAAGTACACTAAATAGACAGTAGTGTGGTTTGGGACACGTCCACAGTGGACTGATTTGTTTATGTACACCTAATGGTTAAATTAATGGATTGGGACATGTCCCCGTAAGCTGATGGTGGTGTTTATGTGCACTATATAGTAAATATATTTTGGGGTTTGGGACATGTCCCGGTGAGCTGATGGTGGTGTTTATGCACTACAGAGTGAGTAGGTTGTGGTTTGAGACGTGTCCCGGTGAGCTGATGGTGGTGTTTATGCACTACAGAGTGAATATTTTGTGGTTTGGGACGTGTCCCAGTGATCTGATGGTGGTGTTTAGGTGGTGGGTAGGTTGTGGTTTGGGACGTGTCCCGCTCTTACCTGCAGGCTGTAATTGGCCTTTTCGCTGATTAAATGAGTGATAAACTTGGCCGTGTGCTGGAAGTGAACTTTCTCTGTAAGGAGGAACATTCAGACATGAGCTACGTTTACGTTTGCTTTACCGTCCGCTATGAGAAACGTGAGAAGCTCAAACCGACCGTCCGCTGTAGGATGAATGATGAGAAACTTCTTATCCTCCAGCTGATCTGCACGATGAGCTAAACTGGACATCTGTAGAAGAGAAGAACACGGGGGCGGAGTCAGATTGGGTCCCTGTGTGTGTGTGTGTGTGTGTGTGTGTGTGTGTGTGTGTGTGTGTGTGTTAAGGCGAGCGATCAGGATTACCTCATATACTCTCTGGTTTGATCGGGGCGACCCTAAATAACGCTCAGAAAACGCCGAGGCTGCCGGAGGAGGAGGAGAAAGGGGAGGAGAAAGGGGAGGAGAAGGAGAGCGGGTGAGAAACGGGTTAAAGTTAGAGAATAGATTTTGGTCGTTAGGAAGTGTCAGTACCATACAGGCTTAAATCGGTGATGGGGGAAACGGCCGCTCCACATTTGAGCTTCAGGTTGTATTTAAACAGGGAGCTTAGCAGAAGGCTAGCCAGATAGCCACCGTACACCTGCAGCGGGAAAAAACGCAGCGACAGATCAGAAATGTGGGACGGATCCTGAAATACACACGACCTGGATCTGTTTCAAACCAAAGCCCCACTTTGCTCTTAGTCTGAGCTTAATAGTTTATCTGGGGCACAGCGTGATGAGATCCGGTCCAATTACCCTCACTTCCCTTTGTTTTTTTTTGTTTTTTTTTACAGAGTTCAGTACGTACTTTATTCTGAAGATTAAAACCATCATACAAGAATAAAAAAGTGAAATTTGTAAGTCACTTTACATTCATTATCATTTTAGACATCATTTAATGCTAAAAATAATCCTTAATTTCCCTTCTCTTAACGTGTCAGATTCCGTGTCTTTACTTAATAAAATAAAATAAAATAAAAAACTGAACGAAGCTCTAGATCTACATTTATAGATAAACAGTAAAACCGGAGATTTACTTCAGCTTTATTTAGATTTTCTTTAATGTTAATACGCTTTTATAATCAGCCTGTTCCTCATCCTTATGAGCTGTTCTGCCCGGCAACCGAGCTCTGATTGGTCAAACGGAATCGGAATCGCCACAAGAAGTCGGCAGGATATAAACAGCGTCCATTCTGTACGCTTATTATTATTAAATATGAAAACATCATCGTCATAAAGCCGAATTTTGCAGGTCCGTAATTTTCCAGCGTTAGCCAATCAGAGTGCAGATTTGATTGAGGCCTGATCTTTTCTGTTTGAATATAAAAAATTTTAATGATATTAAATCCCGCCCCCGCAGATCTTACCCTCCCGTAAACTCCGATCCTCGATTTATCCACGTACGACTCCTTCGATATAAAACTGCACAGAGAGGAGATGGGAGGGGAGGAGAGGAGAGGGGAGGAGAGGGGAGGAGAGGGGAGGGGAGGGGGTCACATTCAATGGGTGTTCCATTACACAGAATGTACTTTTTTTTTTTTTTTTTTTTCTTTTTTTTTTTCGGGACCTGAGCGCCTCGAGTTGGTCGAGCTCCTCGAACACGCCCAGTTTCCTCTTGATCTGGTGCAGCAGTTTGGTCCCCTGGAACCCGCTGCCTTTGCCGTCGAAACGCATCACGATGACGCCGTAAGAGCTCACCAGCGCCGTCGTCCAGTCCATCTGAAACTGCTCTGTTACCATCTGACCACCGGGGGTGCCGTCCCTATCGCAAACACACAGAGGCGATGATGCGTTTGTTAATCTTGATTTTGGTTTGTGAGGGACGAGCTAGACGGCTAGAGACGGAGCAGACGTACACCAGGAGCAGCAGGGGGTAATGTGCCGTCTCTGAAAACGCCGCCGGTTTGATGATCTGGACGGCCAGAGCTGTGGAAGCAAAGGAAAAAGTCGTTCAGTTTCATAGCGCGACTGAAAAGCGGAGCGATTTTTACCCCCTCGTAAACGGAGCGGACCGTAATCGTCCATCATCAGCTCTCGAAATTCCACTCGGGGCATCTGCATGGAGGCGAGGGTGCTGTTCAGGGGGTCGTTCGTCTCCACGTCCAGCAGCTCTGCACACAGAAGAGGGCTGAGTGAGCTGCATACCTGGCAACCCAAACGGCCACTTTTATAAATCTCAACTCAGATTTCTCTTATGCACTAAGGAAAATGTTTACGTAATGTGGAATTAGGACAGGTCTTAAAAAAAGGGATTTTTTTGTGCTTAGTGTTTGTAACTCGCCCCAATCTGATCCCATCATGACCTGATCCTGTACAGTCAGGGGCCCTTAATGACCACTAGGGGTCAGTAGGAGGAGAAGTCGGGCCGTCTGGAGCACGGAAATCTGGCCTCGCGTGATTCCTTCATCAGCTCGTTTCCCCCGGGCGGACAGCGAGCGTAACCCTGTTTCCATGACAACCGCACTTCTCCCTCTTTTCGCCCGAGCCATTACCTCTGATCGCTCTTGAAAGGGCGACCTAATGCCAAAGTTTGGGATGTTACGCAACCCCCTCCCCCCAACATGGGCCGGTCTGGGTGGAGCATGCCCAGGACGATATGAAGTAAACATAAAGAGGACACTCACTGTGATAGGGTCTGTCCCGTGTTAAAGAGGACACTCACTGTGATAGGGTCTGTCCCGTGTGCTGTAAACGGCCGTGTAAGGAACGCCCCGCCCTGCAACAAAATACAGCAGAATCTTTAGTCCTGGCCTTTTTATTTAAGCTTTTTATTTATTTATTTTGGAGAAAAAAAAGCTTTTTAGTTCATATTTAGTTCTGTTTTTTTATTTAAGGTTTTTAGTTAGTTTTTTAAAAAAAAAAGCTTTTTAGTTCATATTTAGTTCTGTTTTTTTATTTAAGGTTTTTAGTTAGTTTTTTTTAAAAAAAAGCTTTTTAGTTCATATTTAATTGGTTTTTTTATTTAAGCTTTTTATTTATTTATTTATTTATTTATTTTTAAAGCTTTTTTGTTTATATTTAGTTCTGTTTTTTTATTTAAGGTTTTTAGTTAGTTTTTAAAAAAAAAGCTTTTTAGTTCATATTTAGTTCTGTTTTTTTTAATTAAGCTTTTTAGTTTATATTTAATTGTTTTTTTTATTTAAGTTTTTTATTTATTTATTTATTTTTAAAGCTTTTTGTTTATATTTAGTTTTGTTTTTTTTATTCAAGCTTTTTAGTTCTGTTTTTTTTAATTAAGCTTTTTCGTTCATATTTAATTTTGTTCTTTTTTTTTTTAAATTTAATTCTGGTGTTTTTTTTGTAAGTTTTTTTTTAAAAATCCAAACTTTTTTTCACTCATTCTTTAGCTTTTTTTTGGTTTGAACTCTGGACCTTTTTTGGTCTTTTAAAATTGTAAATCTTTTCATTCATGTCTAGTCCGGCTCTGTTTAGTATAAACATTTGTTCAGCTGTAACCCCTAATCACGTGGGACAGGCCCAGATCAGTCCTCGTCTCATTATTACCCACCAGGTAAGAGAATCGGGGTCGTATCTTACTGATCGAATCGTAACCGAAGCTAAAGCGATCATTAGCGGCGCATTAATGAATGAAAAGTGTCTTTATTAAAGCGTGCTGATTTATGATCTCTCTATAAAAAGCTATTAGCAGCGAGTAATAAAGAGCTCGATTAAAAGAAAAGAGATTTGATCTGGTGATAATAAGAGTGAGACGTAGAGGGGGTGAGGTGGGGGGGGGGGTGTTCGGAATGCGCTCGCCTTTGCAGTTTAGGAGGAAGTAGCTGGAGTGGGAGCTGAAGGAGCCGCTGACGTAGCTGCAGTTGAACTCGCAGCTCAGGCAGCGTCGGTTGAACGAGCCGGTGGTGTTCGCACTAAAAAGATCAGATAAGAACGACAGAATGAACAGACATCGCTCCGGACTCGGGTTCGACGGATAGAGGGGATTTATTTGTATTAGATACGGTATGTGTATTAGACATAACGAGGGAAGGGAACGTACCTGTACAGGTGGCGTCGCCTCGGATTGTCCTCTGTGCTCAGGAAATATCTGCAGAGTCACGACACAAAACGTAAACACACACGTCGATCCAGTTCAGTTCGCCTCCAAACCTCCAGAATTCACCGAAATCAAAACACAGATTCGCGCTCCAGAGTATACGGAGAACCTACCAAATCTCAACCTGTGAAAATCAAGACATTCTGGCTTTTTGCGTGTCGTTAAAAGTCCGAAAAACCTTACCTCGGCCAGCTGGACTCCTTAGAATAACCCCGCCCCTCATCTGAGTAACTCCGCCCACAGCTGGAGTTTCTAGTTTGGAAAGCGTCTGCACATTTTCTATCACATTCATTTCTACCTGTTTAATTATTATGATTTTTTTTTTACAGCTGGGTCACTACAGGGTTCCAAACCCGCCCAGATATCAGTGGGCGTGGCTAACGTGATCTGTACTGGATCATTAACCTACAGTAACCTGGAATCGTTAACAAATTTCTGTCCTTATAATCACTAGACGGAAGGAAACGGGACCGGAATCTTTCATCTAGGATTAAACACGACATCCCTTTCGTTAGCCCAAGGTGCCGCCGGAGCGCGTGTACTTACACTAGCTGCTTCCTCTCGTCGTACGCCAGGATCTCAGTAACGTCCCAGTCCCCGGAGGTCAGAGACTGCAGCGTGTCCGAGCTCCCGTTGGGCTGTGACGCACAGGACACGGTTTTACCAGGCCGCACTGTGTTCCACGTTTTATGTTTATGACGCAGTCCGAAATGTGGAAGAAAGCCTTATCCATATCAATCTATGGATTAGAATCTACAGGACGTCGGAAAAGCTCCTGTACGCTTCATACGGGGGCGTCCTAATACTTTTGCCCTTGTGGTGTAATATACACTGCTCATAAAAATGAGGGGAAATTTCACTCTGGGAGATTTCATTTATATACAGCACGCATTTACATAACAACAGTTGGCTTGTATCTTCCCTCCCCTCCCTCAGGATCGACCCAGCGTTTAGCTTCTGTATAACGAATAAATGAATCGACGTTTCTTAAGTTAATAAAGCAGGCATGGAAGGTCACCTGGGAGGTGGACATGGAGATGTGGAAGAACTTTCCTCGGCCCCCTTGCGGCACCGCTCTGGTGAAAAAGAACCTGAGGCCGTCCCTGGAGAACAGCGGAGCTTCGTTCTGAGGCGAGAACACGCCGGATATGTTATTAGTTACTCTGTAAAAAAGCTCCGGATCATACACTGATCGGTCACGTTCTGTCTCGTTATCCCGTCTTAGTCTTCCTTTATCGGTTAGAGAGCGCCCCACATAGGAAGTAGGCGGCAAGGGCACTCGGTAGGTAATGAGACAGAACCCGTAACCACTAGGTCAAGGTTCGGGTGCTCCCTAGTTTACAAAGAAAAGAAAACCGTTTTTGTTTCGGTTGCCAAATATTCGTTGACTCCCCATCTCACCTGTCTGTGCAGCCAGCTCTCGCTCTCGTCCTCGTGTTTCTGAAAGCAGACGTCATTTGACGTTAGATCAGGTCATTAGACGTAAACGAAGCCGCATTTTTAAAAGCAGACGCTCGAGGGGCGTGTCTGGGATCTGCGAAGGGGGGGGGGGGGGGAACGTTGC
>JAUZSU010192766.1:0-12016 GCA_034780255.1 Parotocinclus maculicauda | reverse complement strand
GTTGAGATGAACTTGTGTATGGATATAACCTTGTGTGTGTCGCTTACATGGCCACTGATGCCGATAGCGACGGTAAATAAGCCAAATAAATAAAATAAAACGGTCAAATAAGATTTTGCTCAGCTTAATTAGTAAGTAAAAAAACAGAAAATCAATATGTTGCGGTCAATGTTGTTATTATACTGTATAAATCAGTGTATGGGAAACACGGCAGTCTCTTTAGTCAACAGCGGTGACTACATTATTCTGTATAGCATTGCTAATTGTGGTTTTGGACGAGATCCACAGATCTAGCAGAAATTATCTGCTTTATTCATTAAAATCTAAGGTATCGCTGAACGAGGATATTAGTCGAACAGTCAAAATGCTGGCTGGGTAACTGATAGAGGGAGAATGTAAAACTTAAATAGAGTTGTGTGATGCAAGTTTAATCAGGATTGCATCATCCAGCTTTGGTCATTGAGAGATGACTTAATACTGCTTGCCAATTTCAAAATGTAAATATAATTTATGCTTTCAGCACCTCCAAACTTTTTATTAACTCTTTACATGTCTGAACCAATTTGGCTGTAGAAAGTTAAATACTTTTCAAGTAAACTCACCCAGTATTTCTTCTTCCTTGTCACTCTTACCCCAGGCTTGTTCACTTGTTGCTGTAGGGCTCGTTGCTTGTTATAATAATAATTTTATAATAATAATGCTCTATTGTACAAAACACTGGATAAGTAAATCTGTCTTTGACTTGGCTCTTGCTTTGTGAGGACCTGACCGAGAGTCTGTGTTACCTGTTGTAACCAGGAGCATAAGGAGAATCATCTTTAACTCTCTCATGAAGCCCAGTGTGAATGAGAAGGGGGAGAAGGAAATGGACACCATCTCCACTTCACAGGCTTTGCAGATTGCAGGCCGAGCCGGTCGCTTCAGTTCCATGTTTAAAGAGGGGGAGGTGACCACCATGCACCGAGAGGACCTCCCTGTGCTCAAGGAGATCCTGAACAGGCCTGTGGACGCTGTGGAGGTAATTAGCAGTTCTGATGGTTTAAGATTTGAGTTGTATTTGAAAATGATCCAACTTCCCTCCCCCTTCTTTAGACTGCAGGTCTGCACCCCACAGCGGAGCAGATAGAGATGTTTGCTTACCACCTCCCAGATGCAACGCTCTCCAATCTCATTGTAGGTATCCGTCTACTTGAAACGAAATGCTACACCATTTTCCCTAAGTAAAGACTGGACTGATGACTTTCTCTGTCTAACAGGACATATTTGTGAGCCTCTCACAAGTGGACGGTCTTTACTTTGTCTGCAACATCGATGACTTCAAGTTCTTGGCAGACATGATCCAGCACATTCCTCTAAACCTGCGAGCTCGCTACGTCTTCTGCACCGCACCCATCAACAAGAAACAACCCTTTGTTTGCACGTCCTTCCTGAAGGTAGTGATCAGCAGTGGAAGAAGTTCTGCTACTCAAGTTCTTATACTTTTTTTGTAAAAGTACTACTAATCCGATTACAACTAAACTATTTTCAGACGTGAGGAACCATATCATACAAAATGATTTTGATTTTGTTTTTATAAATGCTGCTATAATACTCATTATTTATACATGGTAATATTTAGTTATGCAAAAAAACAAGTTATCATTGACTCTTTAAAACACTATGCATTTACATGCATTTAAGAAATCAATAATTAATGATTCAAGTTGCCATGTAAACAGCTTACTCTGATCTAGATATCAGATTAAGAAATGCAATAAAGGGCTGGATTACTTGACATTTTACTCTAGTAAAATCGAGCTAATTATCAGAAAAACTGTTATATTTGACACTCTACTCTGACACACTTTAAACACTCTAATGGTATACATAGACTTCAGGACTTAATTTGACCTCTTTTTCCATTGTCTTTTTTTTCCTCTGGGGATCTGGCAACCCACAGAATTAAACACACTGACTTAAAAGCAGCACAACAGCCATCAAACACTTTGGGGGAATCTCTGAAGCGCAGCATATACATGAGAAAATGAATAATAATTATTTAATAATAAGGTTCATGTCATATCTTTCTATGAAATTATTGGCTGGCTGCAAAAATGTTGTCATGTAAACATTACATGTCGTCAGGTTTCCCATTATCTGATTACTCAAGTGAACATATACTAGTTGACCGGATTACTGACAAAATCAGATTTTCTGCTGTTATCGGATTATTAATACACTTATCATTGTATTTCAGTCAAAAAAACTACAGCTTCACCAGATTTTTGAGTGTTCTGTGGCTAGCTATGATCTCTTATAGCTGTATCATACAGATATCTACAAAGTACAGTAACTAGATGTTTACTTATCACCTGGTAGTTATGAATGATGGTGATGGTTTGCACTGTTGCCCATTCAGCCTGCTGATTATTCACACCTGAGGGGTGCTTATATATCTGAGCAGTCATTTCTCTATATAATTTCTTGTACATTGCAAAAACTGGGTGCTGGGATTGCACAGCAGCAATCTGCTGGCTCACCACTATGGTGGCCTGTTTTTGAGTCTTGGTTCTGGGCATCCCTTGCTTTGTCTGAAGTGGGGAAGCTGCATTGCGACAGCAATCCCTCTCAAGCTCTGTGATGGTCCTGGATGCCCATCTACCTGCACCAACTAAAATCCATGGTAGGCTCTAGACCCTCCTCACCACCCCCAACCACCTATGTGCAGCCTAACCAGGCTATGAGAAGGATTGAAATTCAAGTAGTCCAGGATTATCAATATTAATCATGATGGCAGTGCATGGGGTTATGATCTCTCTCTCTAAGCATGTTCTGTGTGTTTGTAGTTTGCCAGACAGTTTAGCAGAGATGAGCCGTTGACTTTCAGCTGGATATGCAGACATGTCAACTGGCCTCTGGTTCCTCCCAATAACATCAAGGACCTTGTTCACCTGGAGGCTGTGCATGATGTGTTGGACCTCTACCTCTGGCTCAGGTATGTATGCTGATCAGAACATAGAGTGTGTGCTGAATGCAGTTAAGTGTAGCAATACACAGAGGTTTAAAGGTTCAAAAATCATTGCAAATAATTAGCAGACATTGAAATATATTGAGGGAACACAGGAGAAAATATGTCGCCACATAATAGCTGTTACACATGTGAGCTAATCGAACATGATTTGTCATTTAAGATATGTAGTTACATTATCTGGGGTTGGACAATATGAAGGACAGCGAAGGACATGACATGTTGCTAAACATTGTGATTGCAATATGCAGTCTTGTGAAAGTATAATAATTTTATATTTGAACTGTGATTATAGATTACTTGTCTAATAACTTTGGAGACTCTGAAATGAGAGCCAGTTAATAAGTTGCTGCTCAAATAAAGAGAGTTAAGGAGACAAATAAAGTCTGTCAGATACTCTCAAATTTTTTATGCATTTTAAGTCAGTTTAATTGTGTTCAATTTTGGCACTTTGTCTGTTTAATTGTTTATTTTTAAGACTTCACACACTCC
Source organism: Parotocinclus maculicauda (assembly GCA_034780255.1). Lineage (NCBI taxonomy): Eukaryota > Metazoa > Chordata > Actinopteri > Siluriformes > Loricariidae > Parotocinclus > Parotocinclus maculicauda. Next base: position 8,517 of record JAUZSU010192766.1, on the reverse strand, counting down.
CAACTCACCACTGCAGCTCGAACAAAAAGCATTCCACTAAAGTGTTGATGCCTATCACCTGTTCTGCATTTTCTGCATCACATCCTCTGCTATTTAAACCCCTTGTCTAAAGCTATCAACACACAATGTTTTTAAAGTTTGTTCATGCGAGTTGATTAAGCCTTGTGTGCTCGCTATCTACCTTCAGCTACCTTCCTCAACCTGATATTTGTTTCTTGGTAAACAAAAAAGTGTATTTTTCTTAATTGACAAATCTAAAGTGCCTTTTTAACCAGTTGTGCCAGATTTTTGGTGTACCTCTAGTCTATGGCAGCACTACTTGTGTGTGCTAAGGCTTTAGCATGATTACCTGGTAACCATGATCAAATGGCATTGCTTTATCTACATTAATGACTTTAATTAAGGTTATTGTTGTAGAAATTACTGTAAATAACAGAGCTGCTGTTTTTTGTTGTTTTTTTAATTTGCTATGTGATTTTATATGTTTTTGGACTAAATGATGCAAGATTATTATACCATGTTTTTAAAATATATTTCTATCACCCATAATCCAGCTTTTCTATCATAGCCAAGTGCAGCTAACTGTAGCTATAAATGTTTCGATATTTTTTTTAAATCTTTTTCAATGTATTTCAGTTTTGGTTTCATAAATACAGATGGAAATTTATTTTAAGTAACTGGATTTACTGGATTAAAAAGTGGATTCATTATTTCCCATTTGCATTCTCCTTCTAGCTATCGTTTCATGGACATGTTTCCCGATGCTAACCTTGTTCGTGAAATCCAACTAGAGTTGGACAGCATTATCCAGATTGGTGTGAGAAACATCACAAGACTCATTCGTGCCACAGAGACCCAGACGGCCAGTTCAGGGTCTGTAGCTGAATCGAAATCCCTCCAATCCCCTGGACTTGTGCTGAGGAAAGCTCGGGCTTCCAAATCCCAGGCTAATGTTAAACCTGAGCTGATGAACGGGGGACATTCGCTGAGCTCTCGCCTGGTCCAAGAGGGTTTGCTTACGCCAGAGCTCCTTCAACAACTACAGCGAGAATGGACCAAAGAGCACAACCACACTGGACCTCCAGTGACTGTTAACAAAAGGAAGAAAAAGAAATGAGGACATTCAGTATCGGTCTGGTTTTTCTACATTTATATCGTTTTTTTTTTTTTTTTTAATTTAACTGTAAATTGTACCATTCGTAATCATATGTGAACATTGCTGTAGTTTCGTGATTGAAAGGTAAGCTTCAGAGTGGGCTATGAATGTGTGAATGGCTGAGTGAATGTGAAAGCAGGTCAACCAACTAATAGGATTTAAACAAAACTACATTTTTCATGAGCTGCCATTGTTCCTCCAACACGAGTCCGACTGTGATAGATTTTACAACATAAACATAATTATGCTAAAGCTTGTGTATTTTGAGTTTATTTGAATACTTATTGCATTTTTACTCAAAAGTATAATAAAAATGTACAAAAGTTCAACACTACTGAACTGCGATTAAGAATCTTGCTCAGGGACCTAACAGTGGCAGGTTGGTAGATCCAGAATTTGAGCTCACAGCCTTCAGATTACTCAAGAACGTTAACCACTTGAGCCACTAGTGGCAAAAAAGTAAGTATATACTGTTAGTATGATATTGCTGCTGTTAATGGTCACAATACAGTTTTGTAGCATTCATCAATTTGTAATGCTATATAGTATACTGCAGAGTACGAAAGTGTAATGTATTGACTAAATAGCCAACATTTATTTGAAAGTGGAATGTATTTCCTGTTGTATTTACAAAGAGCAGGTCACTGAGACGCATGCAGTAGGCTGTGAGAAGCAAGCGCATGGACTTCTGGTGAACATCTGATGTCTCCACTCAGCTCCCAAATCTTTATTATCTTGTCCAGTAACATATACCGATACAGGGCACAAGGCATGGACAAGTCTCGACAGGGCTCCAATCCATAGCAGGGCATGCACGAACTCGCACACTAGGATTTGTTATATAATAGTATTTTCCTTTGAGCTTCATTCCAATCTTTGTGAGGCTTTTTGGATTTGCGGAGCCTAACCTGCAATTCACTAGATGCTGACAGAGGTACAACCTGGACAGGGCACCACTACTTTTGCAGAGTTTTGTAAACGCACCACATTACCTTCATGTTGCAAGCTCATAAAAAATGCACACATGTATATAGCTATAAGAAAATCATTGCTATTAGTAACACACTAGTTACACACACACTACACCATTGCTCTGCTCTCTCCACTGGCTCACTGTAGCTGCTCACATCAGATTTAATACACTGATGCTTGCTTACAAAGCTAAAAATGGGGACTGCACCGTCCTACCTTGGAACACTTATCACACCCCGCACTGCACCTCACACATGCCGGTCCTCTAGCACTGCTTGACTGGTCCCCCTGGTTCGAACAGTTTATTCCACACTTACCTCGACTAACCCCCATTCTCTTTCTTTCTGTCCCCCATACAACACAACCATAACAGTTTCATAATGCATTCTTGTTTAGATTCCTGATTTTCAGGAATACATTGTTACTGATGTCTTAAAGCGCTTTTGTAAGTCGCGCTGGATAAGATCATCTGCTAAATACTGTAAATGTAACAACTGTAATATTACATTTTAGTAAATTACATATAGTAACAATTACAAGTACAGTAAGAACATAACAATTGGTAAGACTTATTGTTTGTTTTATCCCCAAAATAAATCTCATAGTACATTTTGTAAAAAAAAAATAAAAAATTTAATGATTAATCTCTGACCTTCAGTTTTGATTGACTGCACTGTTTCTTTGTAGTGACACTGCTTTAAAGTTCATCCTTCTGTAATAAAAACATGTCAAGGTACAGAGGAAAGTTTCCATGCCAAAGCTTTACACTATGGTGAAATTGAACCCCTGCCATTTAATCCTTGACTGCTACCATAGAAATGGCATTAGAACTATTGTTTTCATTTTATCCAATCACTTGGGCCATATGACCTCTAATTTAAATAAACATGACTGCATCACTGGCTGTAATTAAACTATACTTAAAAGTTTCCAATTATAAAATATCCCCCAATTTTTTGGGAGTAGTGTATATTTCCTGCATTGGTGGTTAAAGTGTAACATTGCAGATACATTAATCAATGATTATCTGTGGACACATCTGCAAACAATAGAGAGAACACAGTGCTATGTTCTTTCTGATTGCTGATTTCTTCAGTAAAGATAAGCAGCTTGGTTCTGACTTTCTGAAACGTCTTTGTTTTCATTCCCTTTCTTCCCTTTCTTTGTTGAGGATGTTTATTTTTTACTGATGTACAAAAGAAAGGCTCACGTTAAACAATTGTTTTGCTGTGACTGAAGCCTTTGTGCAGGACAGAGAGGAAAAAGCCCTGGCTGGACTACAGACAAACATATTGCTAGGAGATCTGTAAGTGTGTCAGCATGGCAGGGAAGGCCGAATCATTAATGATTTAGCCTGTGAAGGGAAGGGGTGGGGAGAGGAAGAGCTCTAAACTCTGAGGAAAGGCAGCTCCGGCAGGACAACTTTCATCTCATGCACAGAAGAAACTTAGACACTCACTACAAGGGGAGGATCTGCCAAAATCCCAAACCTCAAGCCTGAGGTTGTTTTAGTGTATTTACATCTTGTTTGTGAAATTCCAGACATTCAAGATGCTTGCTGTTCACTTGCTCTCTTTTTACTTCACCAAGCTGCAGGAGGATCAGATAAAAAAGGTAATTTATCAGTAAATATCCAGCTTCTTTGAACATGTACCGATTTCTTTGATAAGATGTACTTTAGAATTACATATAAAATCATTGGATGTATCCGTATTTTGTGTTTACTTTAGTGGACGTTTTTGAGGTGCACTGAAGATCTCAGGCCAATCAACATTTCAGTGTTAATAATCCTACTGCCCACAGTCTAGTTTGATTATGTTCAAGTACGTTTGGGTTACTTCGTACACCAATATTTTAGCCTCTCAAATCTTTTTAAACCCCTTTGCCTGATGCAGGTAATAACTGAGATTGCACAGTGCTCAGGTGAATCATTAACTTATGTAATGACTCATATCTCAGTGCTGTGGACAGACTGCCAAGACAGTGGCGATCAAGGACCTTGCTCTCTCTGTCAACTTTTATAGGGCTAAATTTATCTCCTTTTGTTACCCACCTCTTTTTTGGCAGCAGTTGTGCTTTTTATGACACTACATTCCACATTCTGCGTTCCTGGATTATAAAGATATTTTTGTTTGGTGTATTGAAAATTATAATCATTTATTATATAGAAATATTTTGCAGTTATTAAATAAATGTCAGGTGCATAAAAATCCTTAGAAAATAATGGACAAAACATCCAGTGTGTACCAATAGACTATCTTGGTTTCTTGCAATACCTTAAATCTTGTCATGTAAGGTTTTTTTTTAAATTAGGTATGCAAGAGGAGATGGCATGATGATGCACTGGTTAGCACCGTCACCTTACACCTGCACTTCAATCCTGACCATCGGCTCTGCCTGTGTGGAGCATCAAAATAGGGGACCTTTTATTTAATCTATTATTTTTGTGAGCTGTACAGCATCAAACATTTGTTGCAGATTGTCACCTCTATGATGTGAAAAAGTCCAAAAATGCTCTATTCGATTTAGATCTGGTGACTATGGAGGCCTGTTCAAAAAAACAGTTTAAGATGATTTAAGCTTAGTAACAATTGTGGTCATAAATGAAGGACAATTGTTATTCAGAGGGCCATTACACCACCAGTCTGAAACTTTGATACAATGCAGGATGAATCCATGCTTTCATGCTGTTTATGCCAAATCCTTCTTTTCTCAAAATCTAAACTCATCAGTCCAATCAATGCTTTCATTAATGCAATCTTCTATTCTCCAATATTGTTGATCCCATGCTTTTTGTGCTCTCAGTTCCCTGTTCTTAGCTGGTAGGAGTGGCATCCTGTGTGATCACCTGCTGTTTTCTATCAGATCAAACCAATCTGACCAATCACCTCTGGACTCTGGGATCAACAAGGCATTTCTGCCCAGAGAACTGCCGCTCATTTGATTTTTTGTCTTTTTCAGATCATTCTCTGTCAGCCCTAGAGATAGTTGTGTGTGTGAAAATACCAGTTATTAATTAATATGATTGAATAGTAAGGTTACAGTGAGATTATGTGAAGGAAGTTACATTTCTCTTTTTCACATTCCCATTGTTAGTAGAATACATACTGCAAAAATGACAATACAGCTCTGACAGACAGAAAGCATTTCTATGTTGTCAGTATAACGTGACGTAACATTTAAAGTGGATTTGTTTGCCTATTCAGATTCTGTGTGGCACAGAACACGTTTTCCCACATATCCTCCCAGTGTACATGATCAGATTTTTTTTTACTAGACAATATGTACTTGTGTTTTTTTTGTTGCTTATCCAAACACTAATATAAGACTGAGACTAGACCTTGTGTTGGAAAATTTAAAATCTAGTCATGAACTGGGTGTGTGTGCACACCTGTTACCCATAGGATATGCCTTAAGAACTAAATTAAGTTGAAGGTGTAAGGAGAAACGAGGAGAAAATCCTCTACCTTACTACATCTAGAAGGTCTTTGTGGAGGTGGGCCAAGGATTTGTTGCTGTACCACCTGAGCACCAGGCTATAATTTTGCCTGTTTTTTTATATACACCTAAGAACTCAGTAATGTAATAATTTTTTTTTTTACTTTACTCTGTACAGGTGGATAGGTTTCTATATGCTATGCGTCTGTCCGATGAGCAGCTCAAGGATATCGCATCTCGATTTTCTGAAGAGTTGGAGAAAGGCCTGTCTAAAGAAAGCAACGCTGCAGCCACAGTCAAAATGCTGCCCACACACGTCCGCTCCACCCCCGATGGTTCAGGTGTTCACATCTCATAAGTGTCCAATAGTTTACACTGTACAGGTGGATAGTTGGATAAGATGGGTGTGTAGGTGTGTAGTTAGTCAAGCTTCCATGTCTAATCATTGGAGACTGACATGTAAGGAACATCACAGTAATTAACCAATTGTAATTTGCCTAGTTTGAACTAACTGAAATACCTGTGATGGTGGTTCTTATAGAGAAGGGTGAGTTCCTGGCACTGGATCTGGGTGGTTCAAAGTTCAAAGTGCTCCAGGTGAAGGTATCTCAGGATGGGAAGCGGAAAGTGCAGATGGACAGCGAGACGTTTCCCCTGCCTGAGGAAGTTCTCAATGGAAGAGGAACAGATGTACGTACTTCATGTATATATTTAATAGATCCAAATACAGTTTTCCTTCGACCCTTTGACTCGACCCTTACAGTTGCCACCTGTGGACCATAAGGAACATATTACTGAACTACACTGTTCACAAAAGTTTTCAGTTTGAAATATTCCCTAGTTTTTGTATATCTATTTAACCAGACATGGAATAGAAAAAGAACTAGGTTATACAACCAGAAATAGATTTCACAATTATAATCAAAAACATGATCTATTGCAGTGGTTCCCAAAGCAGGCTGGGTGGAGCAAGGCAAATGAATGGAGATATCTTATAATAATTGGAAAAATCTTATAATAAAGTACATTATAAGAACAGAACAAAAAGGAAATAAATATTAAGATACAGAAGTCATGTCACTTGTAATAATTCCTCTGCAAGGGAAGTTAGTCACTTCATTTTGTTTTGTTTAATAAGAAGTTTGTTTGAATTTCAGTGTTTGAAATAAATTTCAGGGAGTTTGTAAGCAACAGTATGTTTGTCAGATTTTATACATGTAATCATTTTATAAATTACAATATTTATAAAACTTATATACATATAATTGGGTTATGTTTAAAACTAGTTCGAACTTCCACCACAGAGACAGTCACTACTGGAATATGGGGGAGGAAATATACAGTATAGTATTTTGGGAGAGGAAAAGAATTTCAAAGTATTATACACATACAAATGGCTGTACTTTTACTAGATGTGTGTATGTGAGATATAATAATATATACATGGCAACAAGGATTTAGGGAAACAGGTATATACATTTCCAAATGTTTTCAAATGTCTATCAATTAAGTACAATGGTGCAAATAAACCATAATTAGCATTTCAGCAGTTAGGGTTTATTCATTTGACCTCTTTTACAGAATTACATAGTTTCGAATTTTCATAATGAATGCTGCAGACAATCACTTAAGTATTCTACTTTGCTTAAAAACACAGGATTATTACAGGGCAGGGTTCACTGTTGCAGTAGCAAGAGATGATCCTCAGCTATCCTTTCTTCGACACAGAATAATGATTATCACCAGATTCAGCCTGTTCACATCACCTTCACATTTTCTTGCAGCTGTTTGATCATGTGGCAGAATCGTTAAAGACCTTCATGCAGAAGAATAATATCAATCAGAAGACTAAGCCACTGGGATTTACATTCTCCTTCCCCTGTCTCCAGTCAAAACTTGATGAGGTACAGCATGCTAAGAGCTCTAATATGACTGAAACTGGAATTGCAGAAATTACATTTTGTCAAAATTTCCATAGGGTACGTTGCTCTCATGGACAAAGAACTACAAGGCCAGAGGTGTTCAAGGCGCCAATGTAGTACAGTTGCTGAGGAAAGCCATCAAAAAAGTTGGGGTATGAAAAAAAATCATGTTTTTATAACATAAAATCAGTTTGTTGATATTTATAGAATATAAAAATAATTGACTAAATGATAATTACCAAAGTTAAAAAGTAATTGTTGTGTGTGGGAACAGGGGATTGATGTAAATGTTCTGGCCCTGGTCAATGACACAGTAGGGACCATGATGACCTGTGGATACGATGACCAGCATTGTGAGGTGGGAGTCATCATAGGTGAGACTACAGTGACCATCCAATAACACTACCATAAAATGATCAGATCATTCTCAAATAAATAAACTAGACAGGGGAAGGACAAGATGAATCCCAATGGTTTAGTCTTCTGATTGATATTATTCTTCTGTGCTGATGTTTATATAACATGTTGACAGAGACAATTTTAATTTCCCCTCAGGTACGGGCACTAACGCATGTTACATGGAGGAGCTGAGACACATTGACCTGGTGGAGGGGGATGAGGGCAGGATGTGTATCAACACAGAATGGGGAGCTTTCGGAGATGATGGGGTGCTTGACGATTTCATCACAAGCTTTGATCTGGAAATTGATGCAGCCTCTATCAACCCAGGAAAACAGTTGTAAGTTTCTATTAATACCAGACTTTTTTATTGCTTGTTTCGCGGATCCACCGACGATCATATTTGCAGAATACAAAAAAATAAAATTTTTTATTGTTTTTTGTATTCCACGGATCTGCCGCAATCTGTACCAATGGTCGAAAAAAAAAAAAAATTTTTATTTAAAAGTAAAATGTATTTAACCTACAATTAAATTAAAGTGAATCTGAAAAAAAATTTAATGAACAGAACAAAACCGTTGGCTCTTCACCCAAGGTTGGAAAAAACAAAAAAAACAAAAAAAAACCATA
>JAUZSU010192755.1:0-12016 GCA_034780255.1 Parotocinclus maculicauda | reverse complement strand
TAGCAGAGGCGGGATTTGAACCCTGGACCTTCTGGTCCAGAGGCCAGTACCTTAACCGCTAGGCCACCACAGTCCCAGCCCAGTTCTAGCCTTTTCACCAAGCGTGTGGAATATAGAACGTTATATAATGAATGTAAGTTTAGTCAAAAAAGAGCTTTAAAGTTGCAGTACTGTATCAGTACAACCTATTCTACTACCCCTGTTGATGGAGATTCCAAAAATGTACGCTGTATATTATGATCGTGTGAACGAATAAGTGTAAACTGGTAGAGCTCACTAATTCCAAGGAGCGTCCGCAAACTTTTGTCCATATAGTGTATTTTGCAAACTTTATTGTTATACAGTTATTGTTAGTGTGGATTCTGTCTGCATTCTCTTTACTGTACACAGGTTCCTGGATGAAGATGCTTTATGACTTAACGTTATTACAGTACAGTCACCGTATGCGTTTTGCTACTAAAGCATCTTTGTTCTGGGCTCTGTATCTTGCATATGCATTTAAAGAGAATGCCATGCCCATTCATTATTCATCATACCATGAGCATAATCATTAAAGCTACATTCTGATATTTATAATATTCATATTATAACTCAAACATGAACTGCATTATAGATAAGAAGAACGTCCCAATAACGCATATCTTTGCCGGGACATATTTTTCCACTTTTGCTTGGTATATTAAGTTGCCGAGACAGAATAAGGCTTTTGTCGTCCGAGTCCGATAACGAAGCGGTTAGGGTCCGTTTCTCCATCTTACTCTCCATGTATAAATATGTAGAATTCTGATAAGATTAATTGGATCGCTTGAGTACACAGAGGCAGAGCGGAGAGCAGAGACAATTTCACGCTTGCTGCTGTGACTGTGCTCGGGGCATGCCTTACAAGCCCCAGTTAAAGTGCTTCCCTTATTGTTTTCTTTCCTAGGAACAAACTGCCTTCAATTAAAAAAGAAAATGGCTTCCCCACAGGTCAGGAGGAAAAGGAGCTGAGCGAGTAGCTTTCACACTGGGACAATAAATAGCCCTGTTACAATATTAAAGCTTCTGCGTTCAATCCAAAACGCTCAGCTTCATCTTAAATAAGAGGGGGTGGGATTTTTTCAAAGCTTACACAAAACATTGTGGTCTTTTTTCTTTTCAGAGATGCTTTTAACTCACCCACCCTGGAGGCTTTTAGACATTTAATCCAACTCACTGTCAACAAAGCACATGACATGTTTTGACAGGCTGCATGAGCAAAAAAAATACAAATAAAAATTGGTTGACACTGAAAAATAGCAAGAACTAGACTCCCTGACACACCTTCTTACGAATTGTCAGCCCAACCAGACTAGGACTGGTTTACTCTCAGTCTGTGTCAAAAGGAAAAAGACGCTTTGGAAGAATGCTATAAAACATTGATGGAGCGGCAAGCAATAAACCCCCGATACAAATGGGAATTGATGTAGCAGATAAAGAGGCCCAATGGAGACATTAATGCCTATAATACAAAGGTCTGGAGAATAGTCCATCATTCCTGCTTATGCCACTGATAAGCAGTTATGAGACAAATGTGCTGTTCATTCTCAATAACTGTTCGAAGGGACTGTGTGTGCAGTCTACCATGTCCTGAAGTTGTGTTTTGCCTATTTGTGAGTGGTTAGTTTTGTACATTTACTGTTTGTCCGTTCAGCTGCACAATCTTATATTACACTTATCGACTGAAAAAAATAACTCAGCTGAAACGTGGTGTAAATGTAATGAAGGGATTTTAATATTTTAAATGAAATGATATGTCTATTGGGGAAAGCTGTACAGTTGAAAGGAGGCTCTAGTTACCCTGTCAGACTATCTCTAGCCTGGATACAAGATGAGATACGGCTGGGCATTGAGGTATACAGGTTCCTTATGGTATCCTGTTGCATATTAATGTTGCAGCTGAACCTGTAGATCCTCATCCATCGCTTCAGCAGTTGGGGCAGTGTGTAGTAGAAGTATTTGAACCAGACCGCTGTCAGATCCCAAGCAGCACCTGTAACTGTCACTAAATATGCATTCTAGGTTTCTCATTCACAACACCTATGCAAACTAAAATGATGATGGTCTGAGCAAGACAGGGGTGTGTAGTGAAGGTTGGATGGTAGACAACGAACTTTGGAAGCTGCTCGTGCTGGACGGAGGATCAAACAATCCTCTCTAATGCTGGTCTGCCTGGGCCTGAGCATGTTCACTGTTTGTGGGTGCCCCCTGACGGAACTACTGCTCCCAACACCTCCTAACAGCTAATGTTTCTATGGTTGTGTTAATTTTTTGTGTATTGTATGAAAGGAATGGGTTTTGAGTTTTCAGGCATTTAAGCATTTGTTCCTGCGTTTCTGAAGTACAAACTGAAAGACCTGCTAGTTAGTGCTTTCTAACTCCGGGCACCTCTCCTCTTATTGCAGGCCACAGAATGGGTCTATGATACTGTACAACAGGAAGAAGGTGAAGTACAGAAAAGACGGCTACTGCTGGAAGAAGAGGAAAGATGGCAAGACCACACGGGAGGATCACATGAAGCTGAAAGTGCAAGGGGTAGAGGTAAGAACAGAGGCAGCAATATAGCATTCAAACACGTACACACACACACACAGACAGAAAGACAGCATTCATCTTCCACACAGGCACAGAAAGAAAACCACCTTCAGACTCTGCTGACTACAGGGTAGTGGATATGAAGAAAATCTGACATCCACTTGAAACCTTGCTCAGTTCCTCTGGTGCTCTGGCTCTACAGTTACTTCCCACCTCATTTAATATTCTTCCACTGCCTTAGCCGGAGCAGGAGAAGTCTTCTACCAGCACTGATCATTATTAGAGAACCCAAAGCCTGTATTGAATTCTGTAGGAGAGGAAAACTCTCCATTCTCTCATAGTGGAATTTCAAAACAAGGCTCTTAATGTGACTGCCAGTTTATGCAAAATTGTGACTGAACTTCAGTAAGTAGAAGAAAAGGAAGCTGTGTGTGTGTGTGTGTGTGTGTGTGTGTGTGTGTGTGTGTGTGTTATTATGTCTGTGTATAGGACAGTTTGGTCCTTGTAGTGAGATGGCCTGGTCAGTTGTTGTTGCAGTTCTGTTTAAATCGAAATAAGCACAAAGATTTGATTTAGTGTTCTGAGGTTAACATTGCTGTTAGGTGTTGGAATTATTTATCAGTTCCAGCCTGAAGCCCATACATAATAATCTGTCGGTTTGGGGACCGTCCCCTCGTGCCCCTCGACGGCAATCTTTGATGTTTTGTTCAGGACATGCTTTCACCCATGGCCTGTGTTCTCCAGGGACAGGTGCTAAGCATAAAAAGCAAGTTTAAATTGTGAGAATAAAAAAGATAGAATACACTCATTACCAAAGAATAACACACCTAGACAAAAACGTCGCATTGCTGCAAAAGTCGGCATGCACTTCTGTCTCAGGCAGATGATTACAGGACACTGGGCCTAGCCACAAGAGGGTGTAGGTACAGTTTTCCCCAGTAAACATATCATTTTGCTCTAATATTGTAATCACTTACGTATATCATCATTACATTCATACGTAGAAATATTTATTTGATCCCTACAACTCCTGTCACAACTTTTGTCAGTGAGTCTATTTCCTACACGTCTCCTATCTGAGAGAGGGAAAGCTTTCTGCTGACTCAGAACTAATCATCAGGGTGAATTTGCATAAGGGCTCTCCTCTCCAGAAAGGCTCCCTCTGATCATGAAGACCCTGTAACGTAGGTACGTTAATGGATAACGACGGGAAATCGGAAAACTTTCTCAGGCGATGTAAAAATATTTGCTAGCTCTGCAGTTTACTGAACTGTGAACAATGACAGAAAGTGAACGCAAACCGTGGCAACTAATCGTAAAAGCTTTTTGAAGGCTCTATGAGAAATTAGAAAATTTGAGAAAAAAAAGAGAAAACTTAATTTAGGCCAGACTTTTTTGTTGCTTGTTTCGCGGATACGTCGACGATTAGATTTGAAGAATACCAAAAGGTATTTCTCGGATCCGCCGCAGCACCAATGGTTTAAGTTAAAAAAATATATATATAACCGTTTTCTTCAGTTCATTGAATTTTTTTTCAGATTCACTTTAATTTAATTGTAGGTTAAATAAGTTTTATTTTTAAATAAAAAAAATTGCTTCCTCCTTCCTTGTACTGATTCCACATAGTCCTCGAGAAATTGAAAAATGCTAAAAAATAAATTTTTTTTTTTTTTTTTTATCCCTCCCTCCTCAGTAGATTCTTAAGTAGGGGCATCCGAGGAACAAGCAATTAAAAAAGTCTGACCTTACATGACTCACCTGTGCCCACTCACTTCCAAACCTGAGCCAGAAATGGAACGAGTACAACCATGGATCCTGCAACAGAAGGTGGTGACACAAATCGACGCTCGGTTTGTTGATTACAAAAGAAGTTCTTTGCATACTCTTTCTCCTCTGTACAGGAAGTGTGTCCCGCACCACTATCTGTGGCCTAAAGTGAACTATAGTGAGCAATACGTGCTAAAGGGTTGGATTTAGATGGATCCCAACATCTCCTCACAGCTGCTCTACAGTGTAGCCCTAATACATAGAGGTTGACAATATTAGTACGTGATACATAAGATGCCTGTCTGGTGACTCTATCTTACAACTCTGCAGGCATTATGGGATGTACACAGAGCTGATTTAGTGGAGTCTTTTCCTGTAGCTGTCTTAGCTATGAATTATGGATTTTTTTAAAGGTGACCTGATTAGGCTCGGTTCCACCTGGAGCTCATTAGGCAAAAGTGCACTCAGGGTTCATTTGTACGTGTTAACGCCTCAGTCTTTTTCTTTTAATCAATCCGTAACACTTAATAAATAATATTGTAAATGTAGCTAGTCATAACACTGGGCTGCAAGCGTTGGCTTCCATTCGCCATTTTCAAAGTCACTTACTGTGTCCGAAGCCGTTCCATATTTAATGCTCCCTACATTAAATAATCTGGATCACTATGTAGCATGCTCTTTTAGGGAACAGAATTTATGGGGGTAGTGAATGATTTCTGACACTAGCTTATAAGACCAGGCTTGTTACTATGCAACAGATTCCACTACATACACACGTTGAAGATCAAACCCTCAGTACGCAGAAACTGCACAGGTTTATCTTGACTGACACATGAGATAAGAGCTTGAACGTGCTTTTTCTGTTAAAACACTTGATCAAATAGTTTTTTAATGAAGGTTGCATTTTAAAAAGCTGTGTTTTTTTCTTCTGCACGCCCCTGGCCCTCAGCCCATCATGGGATCTGTTAGCCGCTGTGGGACTGTTTGAGTGTGGTGGATACTTTGCAGTGTTTTCAGACCCCACTACCAAATGGTGGAACTTTTAAATAACACTATATAGTGAAACTTTAGCAGTGTGGCTAAACTAGAGGAGTTTCTATAGACTTTAGGCCCTTTGGTTTCTTTTGTGAAACAAGTAAGAGCTCTAAAATAAACCTAAACCTTCCTACTTAGATATGACTTGTAACACTTTCTATTTTTTTATTTTGTATATCTATGTTTCATGTGTAACCTTTAAAAAGAAAATCGACGGTGCACATGTTTTCTAAAGCGTCCTATTAAAAATGTCTCTTTTCTCCCATTGCTCAAGGTCAGATACAACAGGGACCATTGTTCTTCTCTTTAACTCTAAATCAGCTATAAATTGCGTTTTTTCTTGTGTTTTGTTGTTGTTTTCGACTTAAAAGAACATAAGCATTAGCTAAATTCAATCTTATTTAAGGCAGACTGCTTCCTGTGCGGCTGGACTAAAAACACAAAAGATGATGGCTTTGTTTGAGTTGACACAGGAAGAGGAGATGGATGGACGAGTTTAAATAGCCACGGTATAAAAGTATAAAGCCTCATGTTTGTTGCTGTTATTGACCTCCACTTTTGCTTACAAGAGCACTCAGTGAAGCATGAAAATCGAGTAACTGAGACCCTTTCAAGCTTAGTGGTATGCTTTTGTTCCTGGCACAATATTCATTTTCTCTTTGAGCAGTTAAAGAGCTCAGTTGTATCGCTTTCTGTTTACTAGACCCTCTGGCAGCTCTGATGTAACAACAGAATCTTTGGATGCAGTAGCCAAGTAATAGGAGGAAGTAATTATATTAGGCTGGTAGTTTGACCGTTGAGAAGTTCTGAGGTAATAAAGTTAACCAGAGTTTAATAGTCATGTGAATTGGCTGAGCAGAGCTTCATGGGTCTGTCTGCTTATGAAGGGTGAGAAGAAGAAATTTGATTTTAGGTGATGAGCTGGAAGTGGTCTTTCCTGCTGAAGAGCACTAAACACTCGTCCTTTTTTGTTTGTCTATAGGTTGATCTTTAGCGTTCCGTAATGTAGGTAATGAGGATATGAACGGCAATGTGTTTAATAGTTTCCAAACTTGTCAAAATGCCCTAACATTTATGGTATTTGGCAGACTCCCCAGAACGACTAGCAGTGAAGTGCTTGATATAAAACAGAACATCCTACCAAACTGCATAATGCGATACTAAATACGTTGTCAAATTTGGCTAACTAACTAGGCTAAGAAGGTCATTCCCATTTGCATCCCCCATCCCAAGTCAACTGAGATGCCTCCAGTGGCAGAGGCAGTGCCTCCAGTGGGTCCTGGGTCACTATCTGGATAGAATGTGCCTGTAAGACCTAATGGGGAGCAAACAATGGGATATCCTTGTGAAAATCTCGAACCACCTCAAATGGCGTTGTTCGATCCAAAGGAGCTTTACTTCCATGCTAATGATCTCCTTAAAAACCATTGAAGAATATGAATTAGATCTTATTAATAAATACTTTTTAGAATATAAGTAGCCAACTTCAGTGAATCCAGCCACCTGCATACAACCTGGGAGACATGAAGCAAGCGTAAATCAAGTTAACTAACATCATTATATTCTAATTTTTTGTTATTTTTTTATTATTACTTTCAAAATCTACAAGAGCTAACAGGCCAGGCCATTAACTTGCCTTGGTTTTTAATGGGTAGAAATTCCAAATTCCAAAGTGCGCTGTCATCCTCCGGTCTTAATCTGAATGGGAGTGCTTCATAATAGTGGAACTTAGATTGTAATGTCACCATCAAGAAATCAGCTTTGAAGTAATGTGTACACCAATCAGGCAGTATATTAAAACCACCTGCCTAATTTTGTGTTGGCCCCCCGTTGTGCTGCCAAGGCTCTGGCCCTTTGAGGCATGTACCCCAAATACCTATAAAAGGTGTCCAAGATTTTATCAGCAGTTCATTTAAGTTTTGTAAATTGTGAGGACTTGTATGTCCAGCACATCCCACAGGTCCTCGATTGGAGTAAGATTTTGTTATGGTCCTCAAACCGTTCCATGATTATCGTGCTGAAAAAAGCAATTAGGAAATGCCCTTGCTGTGAAGGGGTTTACTTGGTTTGCACCAACGTTTAGATCCACAGCTATTCACATCACCGGGAGTCTCTGTTTTTACTTGGTTAATCTTCAGGGAATCACTCTCTGATTTAATCATGTTTTCATTGCCACTGCAATCACTCTTAGACAAACAGTCGTACCTTCAGACACCACACCTCGACCCTTGCGTGTGAGACCGATGGTGTGACAGCTATGTCTTAGCTGTGTGAGACTCCAACAGGAATAAATCAAGCCCATTATCATGGGCGCAAAAAGCTAGAGAGGAGCGAAGAACAATAAAGGGCAGGCGTTGCTCGAGCCACAGAGTGAAATTGGACCGTCATCATTCTTCCTCATTCACCATAACTGCAGGGAACACAGATCTTTGAACCATCTTGGGTTTTTCTTTATGTTTTTGACAGAATCACTTCAGACACCGTGACCTTGTCGGTCTATCTGGAGACAGGAATCCATATATTCGATTCTGCATAATTCTAAATGCCGTTTTCTGCCATGAACAGTTAAGAATATTATGGTTCAAATGCATGCCTTAAATGAAATAAGTAACTGTCTCAGGGAGAAAACCATAATAAAACTGATAGGATCTCAACAGCAGAAAAACGGGACACCAAGCAATTTTTTGTTTAATTGCTTCAAAGCATACCTCAAACAAATGAAATCAAATCACTTTAATGAATGGCTTTTTGACAGCCTAAATTCTTTGAAGCATGGATCTCAGTAATGAAAAGCAATATTCTGCATCAAGACGGTTCTAACTTAAGGCAGTCGGCACACCAGCTTTGCAGGCTGGAACCTGTGCTGTGTGTTCAGCTATTAAATACGAGTTATTTCTTGACATATCTGTGATTTCTTTCTTTTCTATGAAGCTTAATGTAAAACAAGGGCAGCTAATGGGCAGAACACCACAGTATGGCGGTATAAAACATGTCAGTTTGTGATGGCTGAAAACTGAAGCCATCCAAAGCCATTTTCATGCCGAAAGAGTGCGCAAAGTGAAAGTTTTTATGCCCAAGTGATGGTTTAGTTCGGACGATTGTGCATAGATGTGAGCATTTCAGCGATTCGACCCTAATCTCTCTCCATCAGCAACTTTCGCCTCAATTTCAGCAGAAATGAATGTGAAAAACACGGCAGATAGATGTATGAAGCTCAGAGTCTTAGGCATGAAAGAGGAGAAATAAGAGGAGTCTCCCTAAGGCCAGATAAAGTGAGCGTGAGGTGCAGACCGAAAGAAGGATTAATATCAGAGCTACTGGGAAATCCCAGGCCTGGGCGAAAACATGCCCACAAACTAAAACCCGAGGCTGTCAGCTTGTGTTTGTTATTACCTGTTTATTTACACATTTCTTTTTCTCCTTTGCCTTATTTTCTATTTTTTACTCCGCTTCTTTCTTTCATATTCACCTCTAGCTTATATTCACCTGTGGACATGAAATGAAATAAATAAAATAAAATCTAAGGGCTGGTTGAGTTATTTCCACTGGCTTCTTCATTTTTAACACGTTGGCCAGGACAATACGACAACATGACTGTTAATGCTCAAAGTCTTAATCCATATTGGCTAAATGCAGCGTAGAACTCCTGTGCGCAGCTTCATGCATCGTTTATATACATGCAGGAGATTTGCAGTATCGGATTGCAGATTCCAGGAGGACCGTTTATATGCAAACCAAACGCAACAATCTGATACGGAGCTAAATTCACATGCTCGCTAAATGTAACTGGTCCAGCCGAGGCTCATTTCATATGTATGTATGGAACATCCATAAACACATCATCATGTATCCCCACTGCTTAAATACTTTTGAACAGATCATTACCATGCAGTCTTTTCAAAGCTGTTTAAAGTTTGAATCACACCTTTCCAGTTTAGGGCCACAGGAAACATAACCGGTAGCACTGGGTGCAAGGCTGGTGCCAAACCTGGACAGGGTGCCAGTATATTACAGTGCAGACTCAAATTCCTTAATCATATATTTGGAATATGGGAGGAAAACCGGGATAACCTGGAGAAAACCCACAAAGGTACATGGAGAACATGCAAACGCCACACTGGGATCATTCCAGGAATCTATATAAATAAACGCCGCCCTAAACTGGAAAATTGTAAGGAGTATGCCCCTTCATTTGGATAGATATTGTGTTTGTTTACTGCTCTAGGGATCCTAGTTTTGATCCGGATTTAGCATGTGTGGAGTTTGCATGTTCTCCCTGTGTCCATGTGGGTATCCGCCCCAGATGGCCTGGTTTCGTCCTACTTCCCAAAGAACTGTTAAATCAGCGGTTCTCGAACTTCCCCCTTTTGTAGAATATTTTCGAGACGTTTGCTTCCAAACTCCACTGGAATTAATTTTAAACATTTATAATGTACACAAAACTGCAAACTGAGCAGACCAATAATAAAGTGATAGATTGCCTTTACAGTGGATTTTACATTTTTACACTGTAGCAACCTTCATTAGTCACAATAGCTCCGCCCCGCACTAAAGGAACCACTGGGTTAATTGGCCGCTCTGAATGACCGCGGTGTGAATGCGAGTATTACACTATTATCTGTTTTGAATAGCAATTGATGCTAAAAATAAACAGCAAATAAATCAACCTAAAGCTGGGTTACAGATGGTTGTTTTCTATTATGATTTGGTTGTTGGCTTAAACATTAATATATGATTAGGCAGCTTGTAAGTGCAGCCCTTGACACTTATCATTGAGGTTGTGTACAAGTAAAAGTGTGAGATTTCTTTAATCCTGGCAAAGCTCTTTAGCAAGTTTGGCACTGAAGCATCATGTTTGTATTCACCATAGATTTGCTAATGTGCCGTGTGCAACCAAACCTATTACTTGTCTCATTCTTATCTTATTCCCATTACCCAGGACTCAACAATTGATCAGGGTAAATCAATCAGACGGTGATGGGAAACTCTGTTGATAGGCGCACCATCATCTGCTGCCTAGCCCACCGATGCGTCTATGGATTATTTATCTGTGCTCACTGGACTATGCACCTTCTGCATTATTGACCATGTAAAGGTTAGAGAGGTAATTTGGTACAGTGTAAGAGTCAATAAGCCTAGCGTCAGTGATCAGCTTTGGTTATCCTATGACTTGGCACCGTTTGATATCGAAGGCTGCACTTTGTCCATCCGACTTGTGCGGCTGAATGCGAGGTCGATAAGGAGAGGCTGATTGCCTGCTTGATTTCCTCAACAAAAGAGGCAATCGTTAGAAAGTCAAGGGACGTACGCACGCGGCTGAATCGGTCCTGGATTCATTGCCAACTCTGCTCGGCCTTTCGCTGCTTTCACTGGACCGTCTTCATTTGTCTTCTTATATTGTTCTTACCTCATATAGCATTCCTGCTGAATAATCCATTTTAAAACGAGGAGTTCTCGGTTTGTGTGCCTCCTGTGCATAGGCGCGCGCACACACAATTACGCTGGCTATGCCTTGGGACCGGATCGATACTCCACTCTTTCCTGCAAGGGCTGCTAAAGGAGGCACTGAGATCATACCTGGCCTTAGGCCAAAACCTCTCTTATCCTTCATAGTGTTTGTGCGGTCTTCCAGTATTGACGTACCGGTGTGGATCTTGTGTAATATAGTGGGTGTGTGCGAGGGGCTAGTGTTCATACGTGGTGTGCATGTTAGACTTGCTGCGTTTGAACATTTCATGCTCCGGTTTATGCACCATATTGTAGACAAGGGCTGTCTGCATACTTTAGGTAAAGTAATAGACTATAAATAATGTGTAACCGTATTGACAGCATTACTAACGTTCGTTCCTCTACTTACATCTCAGCTTTACTATACATAACAAGTCAAGTCAAGTCAAGTCAATTTATTTCTATAGCGCTTTTCACAATACAATATTGTCACAAAGCAGCTTTACAAAAAGAGGTTTGATGCCAAACATCAACATACAGGTCATGTCATCTGGCCGCCATAACAAGCCTTTGTCCTGCAGGCTGGAAATTGAGTTGCTTTCCTCGCTCGGCATTTCTGTGGCACAACACGCAAATGTTTCAGGTCACGCTCGCGTGCATTCGCTAATACCATCACAAACGCCTGCAGATTGCTTGCTGGGAAGGCAGCTTTCAGAAAAGCACGGCCTCACACGCATTCGTTCGAGGTACTCAAAAACATGCCACATACTGTCCAAAATGAAGTGTGCATCTAACACATTAGTGCGTAATCAAAACACAATAACGACCAGTGCTGCAGCAAATGAGTCAAATAAAGGGCGAGAGTAAAAATGCGAGAAAAAATAGGAATCGACCACAAGAGTGCATGAACGGAGGAAATAAAGTTTAGGGAGTAAATAAGGAACATGAATTTAAAAGACGAAGGCGCAAGCAGAGAGAGAGAGAGAGAGAGAGAGAGAGAGAGACAAAGTGAGTGCCAGCAGACAGAAGATAGAGTATATAAAGGATACATAGCCTCAGGCAGACAGAAAACAATTGTTTCACTGCTTCTCACAACCTACTTCACCCTTAAACAGTAGATTCCTTTCACTCAATTAATTTTTACACATGGGCTGTGGAGCTCTGTCAGAGAGTTTTATACATTTATACATTTCTACTTTATACGTAATACACA
>JAUZSU010192744.1:0-12016 GCA_034780255.1 Parotocinclus maculicauda | reverse complement strand
AGATTGGCCACCAGGCTGGTCCAATTTAGCCATGAAACCTCCCACACTAAAATGACAGGTGTTTCAGTTTCATTGTCTAACCCCTGTATTTTATAACATAAAATCCCATTTCCTGGTACCAAGGCAAATTGTCAATTTCTGGATAACACTCCAGAGTAGGCACCCAAAATTACAGATTTTTATTTATTTACTTTATTATTTTTTTTACAAAGAAAATACCAAACAGTTTTATCTGAATTGTGGTTAGTTACGATTATGCACAGTGTAGTTGTTAAATCTAGGTCTTACATTCATCTAGGCCTTTGTGATTGTGCATCAGTTAGAGCAAATCTAATGCCCCCGTAGTGTTTCTGAAAGCTTGCTTATACTGGTCAGGGTCTGAGCGGGTCAGAAGCTTGTCCTAGAATACACAGGGCACAAGTGGATGTACTCTGAATGGGAGACCTGTTGTAGCGTTGTAGTGCCTGTGTGATGAGAGACCAGAAAGCACTGTCAGGATCTGGATTAAGGTCACTACGGCAATGTTCTAGCATACTGTTGATGCACCAGCTGAGTGCACATATTTACTTGCGCTGTATATAATCCTCAGGCTTACTGAACAAATTATAACTTGCTTTTTCCTTGTTACATGGGCACAGGGGTTTTGTGTCTATTTTACAAGAACTGCATAGATGTGCATGCAAGCATATATCTGGATATAATGCTAGTTCATTGCAGGACTGGGTAATGATCGCTCTTGCAGCCCTGGAGCATGAACCTCCTGACTGGGGGACAACCTCAACCACACGCCAATCACACCTGCATGCAACGATCGATTTGACGGTTTTCATCCAAGTTGTAATAAACGTTTATAACTGACAGGAAATCATTTAGCAGCAGTGGTTTCTGTTCTAATCAGACTTACACAAAGAGCTAAAAGTTTAGACCATTATAGGATTTTGCGCATGATTTTATTTTTCATGCAACATATTCTAAGTTGGTTTAGGATATGTGTGGTTGGTTTACTTCTGTTTTAGGTCATTGTCTTGTTTCGTCAACAGGTTCTCCTGTATCATTTATAATACAATGTTGAATCAGTTGTTTGAATGGCTGGAAGGCCTGCAGAGACTAACACGTAGGAGAACGTAATCCATGATGCTTCATCCATCGTCCTTCATGATTGAGATAAGATTTCTGTGTTAATGTCCCAAGCTTTCTTACATGATCTCAAATGGAGACTTTAGCAACTTCATGAGTTTTCTGCTGGTTTGCTGTTACTCTTGAAATGTTTTCACATCATTCAGCAATTTACACGATGTTCATAAGATGATTACAATACTGAATTCCCTCCCTTTTAGACATATAGACTTGTGAGATTGTGAGCTGATGAGATCAAATCCGTTTACAGCATCTCCACAGTTCTTCTACAATCTTTTTGAAATGTGTTTTGACCAAGATTCACCTAAACAATTCTTTCTTGAGTAGAAAACACTACAGTTGTGTGTGCACAATACGCCGTACTCACCTATCGTACTGTTAAAATTTTGTTATGAATGTTTTTATACACAGTTGAGCTCCTTTGACTGATTGCCAAGCAGAGGGGTACAGCTGTGCCCTCTAAATGTTGTGTGTTCCCCAGTAAAGCTTCAGAAGGTGTGTAAAATGGATGTATAAATGAGTGTATACATTTATTTATTACATTATCACTCCTATAATACTGTAGTGCACTATACTCTATATATAGTATTCCAGACTTTAGTATGTGTGGAACAGTTAATAGGGAACAGTTTATGATGCAAGACTGCGTATGCATTTTCTAGGATAGGGCAACACTCTCCTCCCTCTTGAATCATTAATTGGATTCTGGACTGTGAATGCTGATCTGAGGAGTCAATACCCTAAACCCCATTGTTTGAGGTATAAGGTTTTGGCTAAATCAGTTTAGTTTATTATTAGGAAAGGCTCATTTTACAACAACATTTTAATTGAAGGCAGAAACCCAGGTTATCTTGTAGGTGTAAATATGCATAACTTGCTGCATGTTTGATCCAAATGTGTGGTGTAAGTCAGAACTATGAACATTGTGGTACATTTTAATGTATCGCTTTATTATTGACATGACTTTATTTCAGATGTGTTCGATCAGAGCAGGTCTTAATACTACAGGATAACATTGTCATAGACGCACAATCGATTAAATTATATAAAATAATTAGGTTCCTTTGTGAACATCATTACCCAGCAACCTCTACTGAGAGCTAAACCTTTGTAACCATAATATTACTGACTTTATTCAGCATCAGTTGCTGTATTAGTAATAACTGTTCTAAACAGACAAAAAGATGTTCATTTAGACCTTATTGGACCAAATTATATTAGTAGCACATTTGTGAAAAGTCTTACTTTGCAGACATGGAAACATTTAGCAAACCAGCTGTAATATGAGCATTGATATCAACAAAGCACTGGAACCAAGGCACTCTCTTTAAAAACAGCAGTCTTGTTGTTAGAATAAGCAAAGATACTGCAATGGAATGAAACCTGGACTAAGAAGACTTACTGAAAATAAACAGAGGATACAGCCTACAGAAACATTAGAACTGAGCAGAAAAGAGAGCCAATACTGTCCTGAGAAATGCAGCCAACTATCCCGTCATGCCTTTGAATTAAATAGATGAATAAATAATTCAGTTTAGTGCATTTTATAGTATAGCAACTCAAGAGAAAGCAAAAATGTGTTCATGCATTTTGCAAGGCTTAGTAGATCTCGTTAAGAGTCTGAGGCTCCAGTCTGACTCTCTGAGGGTCGTGAATGCAGGAGAAAGCAGCTCGGGGGATCCTGTTTACATCGATGTAGTTGTTTTCCAGGTGAAGAGCGAGCAGTGGAGAATTCTTATTTGCGACTTTACAGACAGACTTCACAGGAATAGAGCTGGAAGACATAATTGATGTACATTAGTTACATGCAAAAATACATACTATAACACGTGAGGTAAAATAGTCATGGAGACATATTTACATTTCAAATATGCTATATATTTATTCTAATAGGTTAATTGGCATGTCATCAACTTGTGTGTGCTGTGAAAACATGTGAGGTAGAAAATGTAGTGTTTCGTTTGACTCCAGAATTGTTGGCAGCTTTCCCAAGGAAACACAATGTTTAAAAAATACAGTGTGTCCTTTGGCACACCTGCCACAACTGGGTAAAGTAACTTTATGATTATGTCTCTGAATTGGAGTCTTGCCACAGCAACAGCTTTAAAATATTACTATGACCTCTTTTTTTTCTACAGAGAGAAAGGACAAGGGTATGTACAGTATCTCACAAAAGTAAGTACACCCCTGACATTTTTTTAACTATTTTATCATATATTTTCTTGGGACAACACCCAAGATATGATACTTTGATACAATGTAAAGTTGTCAATCTACAGCTTATATAACACTGTATATTTGCTGTGGCCTCAAAAGAACTCAACACACCACCATTAATGTCTAAACCGCTGGCAACAAAACTGAGTACATCCCAAAGTGAAAATGGCCAAATTGTGGCCAAAGTGTCAATATTTTGTGTGGCCATCATTATGTTCCAGGACTGCCTTAACTCTCCTGGGCATGGAGTCCACTAGAGCTTCACTCTTCCACTCCTCCATGACGACATAACAGTGGATGATAGAGACCATGTGCTCCTCTACCTTCCATTTGAAATGGCCCACTTGGCCAGTCCAGCAACTTTACCCTAAGTTTCTTTAGCCAGGTAGTGTAGTCTTGGAGGTGTGTTTGGGGTAGTTATCATGTTGGAATAGTATCCTATAACCCAGTTTCCGAACAGAGGGGATCATGCTTCAGTATGTAACAATACATGTTGGCATTCATAGTGCCCTGATGAACTGTAGCTCCCTACAGCCGGCATCACTCTATTGATGGAACCCTACTCACACCCACCTGATGGTAACTGCTTATGCTCGCTTGATGGTAACTGTACTGTTGCTCACCTGGTAGTAACCCTACTCACACTCAACTAATGGTTTGTTTGTTTGTTTGGCTTATTTAATGTCACTATTGGCAGAAGCCATATTAGCAACGCACACAAGGTTATATTTATTCCCACCCAAGGTTATCTCAAGACCAGTCATATATGTACACTAAAGTCAATGAAAAGGTTAAGTTTACATGCATGTCTTTGGACTGTGAAAAGGAAACCTGAGTACCAGGAGTAAACCCACAAAGACAGTGAGGACATGCAGACTCCACACAGAAATCACCCTATGGCAAACCTTCTCCCATTCACCATGGTAACTCAACTCACAATCACCTGATACTAAGTCTACTCAAACTCACCTGATTGTGTCTCTACAGTTCCTAATCTGATGGTTACCTTTTCACACACTCACCTGACCGTAACCTAACCTGTTGTTTCCAACCCAATTGTAACTTTACTCATGCTTACGAGATGGTAATTCAACTGATGCTAACACTATCACAACCCTACTGATTCTCACCTGATACGGTTGTGATCCAGCCGCAGTGTGTGAAGTTTTGTGAAGAGGCGAATGTTTGGTGGAACCCTCTCCAGTCCGTTGTTGTCCAGGATTAGTTCCTCCAGTGTTTTGTAGGCACCACGGAAGGCCTTTCCAAGCAGCCCATGCTCCATCAGCTGGTTGTGAGAGAGGTTTAGCGACTGAAGCCCTGGCTGCAGGTGGCTTAGGGCATTGGGAGGAATGGTCTGGATGAAGTTGTGTTGCAAAGACAGCTGCCTCAAACCTCTGGGAATGTCAGAGGGCATTACAAACAAGTGGTTGTTAGACAGGTCCAAAGACTCCAACTTCCTGAGAGGGTGAAAAGACAGAAATGAAGTTAAATAATTTAAAAAAATATAAAATGTATAGAATATTTCATATTCTGATTATAATAACGTCAGGGGGCTTGGGTGGTGCAGCATCAGTTTGCTAGTAAATCACTGCAATGACCCAGGTTCAAGTGCCAGCAGCACCTTTCAGCTTGGTGAGGTCCAACAGGCATGATTTGCCAGGAATCAAGGAGAAAAGGATGGAAAGGAAAATAATAAAGCACTGGCTTCTCATCCAGGGTGCACTTTTAAATGCATCCTGTAAATGTACACCCACCAGGGCCATTTGGTGAAACCAGATTTAAGGAAACTGATAATGCACATCCATATTTAGCATCTATTCAGTTACATTTGTAATGTAAAAAAATATTTTCTTTAATATCTGTTTACCCAATGTTTTGCCTGTGATTGTGTTTCTTATTCACAAAATGTTCACTACATTATATTAGAAGATTAAAATGCTAATATATTATATTCAAATTAAAATGCATATGTTACTAATCATATAGAGCATTAAGATCTGACAGAGGAAAGGTTGTACCTCCATTCTTACTTCCAGCATCAATACATTTTGATTTCTTTATTTGTGAAGCCTACAATCAAGTACTGAATCTACATTTGATTACTCATCCAGACAAGGAAACACAGGTTGGCATTTCTTAAATGTACATACACCCACAAGTCCAGCCATGTGCTGGTGTCCCATCTTCATTTAAGTAACTAATCTTTATATAAATTATTGTCATTACCATTATTTTGTATATTACATAGAATTTGTGCCAATTTACAAGAACTGTGGTGCAAATGAACTTTTTTTTAAGTTTTAAGTTTTACAAGGCTTGTATAAATATAAGCAACCTAGAGACATAATGTTTACTGTTTGTGTAACATGTAGGAGGCATGCAGCAGCCAGAACAAAAGTAACAGAAGCAGCTTTCAGCAAAACTAAATATTTTGCTTTAAAATATTGAGATTAATATGCTATAAGCCGAAATACAAATATTCACTAGAGAATTGCGTACGCTGGAACAAAATTCACTCATTAATTACTGCACTCTGAAAAGTGATCGAGTGTAAAAGTAGTTCTGATTTTTTGAAATACTGGATGACCTTTGAGTCTTGGATTGTTTTTTTTTATGGATTTGCAGAAGCCAGTCAAAAACAATCAATAGCAGTCCTAGCCCACTGAGAAGCAGAAAGCCTGCTATTGCCACCATATGTCAAATGGTTCACCAGTGCCAGAGTTGCGTGACCTGGCTTACACAAAGGTGTCCGCTCGCCAGGACAACCCCTGTCATGGTGTAGATTTCATCTGCTGAGAAACTGCAGTGCAGTCATACAGCACGTTTTACCCTAACCCCCTTTTGAACTCCAATTTGGGGATTTGGGAACCAGGTAGGTGGAGTGGGATGAGAAGTAATACTGCTGCTCTTGCATTCTGTCAATTCACATGTATATTTTCATTTAAAAAAAATGTCTGGTTGCAAACTAGTTTTTCATGATTGTGAATTACTTAGCTTCCTGCCTGCCCAGCTGTGTGCTGCTGGAAGTCCCCTTGGCAAAGGCACTTTATGTGAGTAATTATGAAAATGTGCTGTTTGAACCATGTCTATTTTATTGGTGCTTTCTAAAAAACACACAAGCATTGCAGCCCTCTGATTCACACCATTATCACCCTGTCCCCAAACAGACCCCGGCGTATCCAGCTCATAAGCCTGTGCAGTGTGTCTTTTACACAGAACCTACACTACCCATCAATCCTTTTTCCAGTCAGTTCTCCATTCCCATTTACCCAGAATCAACAAATCAAGATTTCTCACTGACACATTTTTGCAAAAAAAAATTTGTCCTGCAGGTCCTTCACCCCAAGCAGCTCCAATTCCCAGCACAGTTACATAGTTACATAGGACAGTTGGGTCACTGAAAAAGGAAACTCATTATAGCTTTAATCATTTTTTTTTGCAATTCAATAAATACAGTATATAAAGGCTTTAAAACTGGAACAGGAGCATATGGACTTTTATGCAAATATGTTTAAAAACCTGTTAACTGAAGCCCAAACCAAGAGTTTATGAGATAAATGCTAGGTTCTCTAGGAGGGGCAGGAGGCCATGTGTTTTTAAGTGTGACCAATGCACTGTGAGGAGGAAGGAAAACATTATGTGGGCTGCTGTGCATTTAGTGTAGGGAAAGGCATAAAGAGATGAAAATGAAGGGCAATGGCAACAGTAAGTTTTTGACTGTTTAAGTCATTTTGACTTTTTAATACATATGCTGGTAATAGAATTGTTCAATTAGAATTAGAAGGTGGCTTTTAAAACTAAGTAAGAATAGTGAAAATCTGGCTCTGTAGAGTGGAAAAGATGGTGGGAAACTACAAAGGTTTGTGCACATCCAAAAATTACACCCAAAACATGGGGATAAGTGTGGAGTTTGTACATCAGTCTTTTCTTCTTTTTAAAGGGCTTCTACTTTCCACTGGATTTTGAAACCTGATTGTAAGGTCAGCTTCTGGTGTTAGACAATAACCCCTGGCTCATGTTTAGCACTCCGGTGCATTTTCAAGGTATCTGATGAAGGTTCTGTGCAAACCAGCCAAGTTCTCAATCAAAGTTGGCAAAATTATTTTTTATGAACTTTAAGGACAACATAGCAGAAACTTGATGAACTGACTTTTTCGAAGCAGAAACCTATAAATGCTATATATTATATTAACTGAGGTATCAGGTCAACCTTTTATCCTGCCTTTCTCCTGTTTGTCTATGGATAAAAATACCAAAAATGTATGCTTTGACTGTGATTTGATTATGACTGTGCTACAAGTGAATGTTGCTGAAATAGTAAATCTCACTTATTAGAATTGGGTGTCCACAAACATTTGTCTATATAGTGTATTTGACTGGGGAGAATGGGGGTGGTAGTTATACTGCATTTGGATCAGGGAGCAGATTTAGGGAGCTCATTTGGACTGGCAGGTGCAGAAGCTTAGCACGAAGATAAAAGCAGTAACAGTTTGAATTGAGGGAGACATCCAAATTTACACTGACATAATAGCACAGTGCTGAACTCTCGGAGTACATCACAAGATAACACACACGCATCCACACATCAAAAAGCTGGGAATATTATAGTTTACTGACACTGAGTGAGGGTGATAGTAAAATTGTTGGGATAATGAGATTATGAGAGCCACTGTGACAGATTATAGATTATAAACCACAGAGAGGCACTTAAACAATGCTGCAAGATCAGCAGCAATGATTACAATGATTAAACCTATTTTAAGAACGTTAAGACGGTTAAAGCACGAGTAACGAATTGATAATGGGTGGAAAAATGATGAAAGGAGTTTAAATATGAATAATGACCTTATGGGCACAGGGATTTTAGACCTCTTATTTGAGCAACAAACACTTAAACACACACAGGCAAGTTTGTCTTTCTGTCATTGTGAGGACTTTGCACAAACATAATATTACCATAGATAATTAACGTCACGCCTATAATGAAACCTTAGCCTAACCTTAACATCAGTAAGCTACTTCAAATAGTTTGGCTCTATTGTTTTGTTTTTTTGGGGGTTTTTTTTCAAAAGAATGGTTAGGTTTGTTAAAAGGACCAAACAGTCCTAATATTGATATATAAACATGCCCTCTCCACAGGCATTAACACACACAAAATCTGGATTACAATTAAGTGTTTTCATAATATAGATATTCAATTTTTTGACTTAAATTCAGTTCTCTTTTGCATTGCTTTTTGTAAATCAATTCTAAAGAAAGATGACTGACATAAACAGTCTGTGCATGACGTTTGTCATTTTAAAAGAACCTGGTCGATAACCAACCCTATGTGTTCTGCCAGCATTGGTTGGCCTTCCATGCTACAGGACAGCAATCCAAAGTCACAGCTCAACTTTTTATAAAACACCCCTAACCATTGACAACTTTATATCCACTGTCATATTCACTTAATAGCTTTCGTTGGCCAGTGACTGAGGAACAGAGATGTGTTTTGCAAGTTTGCTCCAACCTTATCAAGACACACTCCATCTGCTTGGCAGTTAAAAGGGGTTCAGCAGTTTTTGTTGTGCTAGCTGTCAGTTCAGTGGAGTTACTGGGGCTCTGATATTCACATCCCCTCAAGAAACTATGACCCTTAAGTATGAGGCTGTCAGAACAAAACTTAACCTAGTTTAATTACTAACCATGTAAAACAGACAGGGCCCAGTGATTCTGGGATTTGCCTGGATAAAGTGTGCCCTCTAGTGTTCTTGATTGTTTTCAATATCTTTAATGATTGTAAACAAAATAGTTTTGTTCAACAGTGGTTAAAAATTGCTTCCCAGTTAGTTTGTGTTTAATGTGAGACAATATATTTTCTACATTATTTAAATTTGGAGCCGAAATGCCATATGGACTATTGCAAATTATATAACTATATAACTAATGAGTAATCTTTTGAGGCAAAAAAGAGGGCAGAGGATATTTTGGAAGGTTTTGAACATCCAGACTAGGGGGTGAGTTTTGTGTTAAATATTTAATGATTTTATCTTAATGTAAAAAAAGATGATGTAAGTGAATTTCTCTGTTTCCAGGTCTTCACCACTACAGTTTACTGTAGAAATGGGTAGTAATGAGCAAATGGCGTTCAATGGGCTAACAGGTTCAATGAGTGCATGTACTTAGTTGCTTGCTAATTATCTGCTGAATTATTTATTGTTAGGAACATTAAAAGTCTAATATAATTTTGTCCTGTGTTTCCCATAGAGTGTATATTTATTAAATATCCTTGTTTAGATATTGTCTGTACCCAACACTTCTGAGTATTTAGTTGTCTACAGTATATGTGCAATATAAAGTACTACCATTTGCTACTACAAGATCCATGAATCCAGAGACTATCCAAGTAAAACTAAAATAACAAATCTAATTCAATGTCTGTCTTAGGTTTCATCTCACACAACTCAAGACTTATGATTTGCTGATTTTCTAAATAAACCTTAATATAACATATCTCTGCAACAAATATGTTAAAAAAATTTTTACATTGGTGATTAATAGGAGACACTGTTTGCAGTGGTATTTGATTATTTGACCTACATATTAAGTAATATTATTTAATACAAACTATGAGCAAGGTCTGCAGTCCAAGATTTTCAAAACACTGTAACCCTGCTGTTGTGTTATAATTGATGCAGTTTTTACATTGTCATTTCACAATTAGCACTTGGATTGTGCAGAAATGTAATATGCTAGTTTTGGGCACATGTTCCAGCTGTGCCATCTGGCCTGGTCAGGAGTTACATGCAGGAATGCTTGGCTGTGCCTGAGGAAGGAGAATCATCCCCCAGAACTGTGTTTATAATCACATAAAATATTTATTAATCATATTTATTTGATTTAATTAAGCGTTCATTTTGACAAAACCAAAGAAATCTTTCATTTTCTTTCCAGATTTTGTTTGTAGTCAATCAAGATGGGTCAAATCCCAAATGGCTTCCTACTCACAATGTACGCTCCCTAAATTATGTATGGCTTTACAGAATCTATGTTGTACATCACTAGAATGACATTTGAGATTCAGACACACATGATTATTAGGCTAATTACAAAATATAAAAAAATGTAAGACAAGTAACAGTTACAAAGCTACAAAGCTTTTTATATTTTAAAAATTATAGCTCTTACACGTATAGTTAAAAACTTAATTATGTAAGTGTCTCAGAAATTGATTGCCGCAGTCAGATTTGCAATATCAATTTCACACAGCACTGTTGCATCCCTCATAGCCAAATTCTTCTGAAAAACCAAGACTGTGGAAAACAAGCCACGTAGTGATTGCACACCACGTGTCCTGTGATTTTTGCCTCACCCTGTACTTTGTATCTAATTTGTCATATCAGATAAGGCTGTCTATGAATAAATGTACATGTAAATAAAACCATGTCCTGTGGTATGAAAATTAACAAAATTTCTTACACCGATGTCTGTCAAATAAATAAAAGCACTTCTAACTAAGCTATGCGAAACACATATGACCACTTTTTCTTACTATTGTAAAAATTTGAGTTTATTGAATAAAATGCATGAGGAACACTCACAGCAAGTTGATCCAGGCACCAGGATGAAAACTGTTTTCACCTAAGAGGTTGTGACTCAGATCCAGGATTGTCAGGTGGGTAGAATTATTTAGAACATTGTCCTGCACCTCTACGAGCTGATTCTGAGAAATTCTTAAAACCTGGAAAGCCACACAAAGTGTTTGCCAGAATTTGTCTTTTATAACGACATAAAGAAGTATTTGTAGAAAAACAGAACTGACCTCTAGAGATTCGGGTAGGCCGAGTGGGATGGAGGTGAATCGGTTGTTGTCTAAGCTCAGGTGCTTGAGCATTGAGAGAGGTTGGAAGGCTAAAGGCTCAACACTGCCCTCCAACAGGATGTTTCCTCTAAGCTCCAAGACAAGCAGGTTGGACAAACCTGTAGAATATTTTAAAGATGTGGCAAACATATTGTTCAGATTTCTTTACTGGCCACATACTATTGGTTTAAATTAGCATGGCGGACTCTTGCTACTCTCTGTTATATTACATGATGTTCACATGCAATGTAGCAAATATTATGGCCAGACATGACAAAAATAAAAGAAAGCAAAAACACTTTTTGTCTATTGAGACCCTATTCTGTTATTTTCAGGTATCAGTTTTAAATCCATTTAATGAATTGAAAACTGAGGCTTTCGGTATGCTGTATGCTGTATGCAACATTGGTTTTAATAATTAATTAGTCTTTTTATTTTGCCGTTTTCAGTAATATTTTTAATCATTTTATGTATTCTACATTTTCTAGTGCTTCATAAAAACAGCCTTTCTTCTTCTTAACAATGTAATTTATTCTGTCTTCAGTTTTAAATATTCCGTTTTTTGTAACATCGATTATATTTAATGTTTTTATGCTTTCTTGGAAATGAATTTAACAAGCTCATACAGGTTTAAGCTGTTTCCTATCTTTGACTCAATATGTACACCCAAATTGCCTAGGTTCTCTACACTATACTACACTATTTATTACCTACACCTCTCACACTATTACCTGTTCATTGGGTTATAGTCTGCACATCCATTAACTTACTCTGTTTATATATTATTCATATTTATAACCTGTTTATAGTCTGTACATTCAT
>JAUZSU010192723.1:0-12017 GCA_034780255.1 Parotocinclus maculicauda | reverse complement strand
TTGGGCCGTACTACTTGTTGGGGAAGGGGCGGGGGTGTAGCATCACCGTGGCAACAAACTTTGGCTTCGTCCAGCCAAAAATAAATAAATAAATGTATATAAATATATATATTTTTTAATTATTAATGGAAGAGCCGCACATGAACTGGCAAAGAGCCGCATGTGGCTCACGAGCTGCGGGTTGGCCACCCCTGCTATATACTATACACTGACTGGATACTTTATTACAATGCCTTTCTAACACTAGTTGGATATCATTTTGCTCTCTCAACAGCCTCAATTTTTCATGACATGAATTCAGATGTGTTTGGTTGTGTGTTTTTCATAAACTACAGCCCAAAGGTACTTGATACACTATATAGACAAAAGTTTGTGGACACCAAAAAATTCTGCCAAAACATGGGTATTAGTATTTAATTTGCCCCCCTTTGCTGTTACAACAGTCTTTGTTCTTCTAAAAGGGCTTTCCACTAGATTTTGGAACATGACTGTGAGATCGGTTTCTGATGTTAAACCCTGATGTCAAGTCAAAAAGTGTATTATTATTTGCTCAGTAAGAAAACAGGTTTCAATGTACAATGAAATTCTTTGTTTGCTCCTCAGAGAAAAAGAAAAAAAAAAGAAAATTACATTGGCAAGTAAACATATAGACAGTAAACTGCACGGTTATTTCTGAGGTAGGTTCAAGAGTCTGGTGGCAGTGGGGAAGAAAGAGTTATTTAACCTGGTGCATTTGACACTTCTGTAACTTGTAATGCTGGGGTGGGTGGGGTCTTTAAGGATGGAGGCAGCTATACTCTGGACTCTGTGGTGATAGATGCTCTGCAGAGATGGCCATGGAGTACTGACGATTTTCTCCGCAGTCTTCACCCCTCTCTGCAAGCATTTATGGTCCATCGTTGTTGTGCTCCTGTGTCAATCACATAGCTGTAAAAGTTGCTGGGGATTTTGGGAGATATCCCAAACTTTCTCAGCCTCTTCAATGGTGATGTGAAACCCTGGTTCACTTTTGGCATCCCAGTGCATTTTTGAGGTGTCTGAGGTTGAGGTCAAGCTTTTGTTCAAGCTAGCCAAGTTCTTAAAGTTGGCAAACCAATTTTTCCATGGATTTTGTTTAAGGACAGCAGCGCAAAGAAAGTTGAAACAGACTTTTTGAGAGTCACAGTGAGAGCCACTGGGCTATCAGTACAACATATTCTACTGCCACTTTTTATCCATGGAGAATCGAGAAATACATGCTTTATATTATCAGTGTGTTACATAAATAGCAGAGCTCACTATATATAATATAATGGGTGGCCACAATTTTGGGCTATATAGTGTTCATGATGATCAATGAATTACTGAACTCATTGTCATGTTTCTGGAACCAGTTTGAGACGATTTGGACTTGTGACTGCAAGAAGTCGCCAATAGAAGATTGTGCCTATTGGGAGTACTATTTGCCTATTACTTATAAATGGATACACATGGTAAGCACTAGTACATAACCTGTAGCGTTTAGGTAATATTAATAGATGCTGTGTCTAAAGAAAATAGTTTTACTCCATAACACCACCAAGGCAGATTAGGTCATTTTGATCCTACCACTTACAAGTTACACCTAGAACGGAACTCGAGATCAGATCTCATAGTGATCCAGTACCAGTTTTACATTCCTTAGATTCCTGTTCTTGGTCCACAAGAGTGGAACCTGAGGTAGTCACCTATTGTAGACCTCATGGATTTAATGCATTTAGAGATGTTTTTAAAGCGACTTGCTGGGTAGTACTGTCGCCTCACAGTGAGAAGGTCCTGGTTTCAGACCCCAGGTGGAGTGGTGTGAGACTTTTCTTTGTGGAACCTGTGTAGGTTAATGTAGGTTTATCGTGTCTTCCAATGGTCCAAAGACACGAGTGTTATTTTAATTGGTGTCTCTAAAGTTTATGAGTGTGTGCTTGCATGCAAAATATGTTCCAATGATGGATTTGCGCCCCATCTAGGGTTGTTCCTGCCTTGCCCTGTGTCAGTCAGTATACTATGTCAGTTTATACAAATCTGATCTTTCTTATGAACATGTCAATTACACCCACAGACTGCATCAGATTTGAGCAGATACATTTCTTCTGTTGGAAATCTACTTTCAAATGATACTTTGTCAGCACAAAAAACTTGTAAAATGGACAATTTTACAAATTACAGTTTAGGAATAAAAAGTTTACTTTCTACAGCACCTTCTTTAATGCACTGAAAATACCACAAACTCATATTAAAAAAAAAAATTGTAGTTGTTTTTTCATGTTACAACTTTTTTAACAAACTTTTTTGATTGCTTGTTTCGCGGATTAGCCGACGATCAGCACCAATGGTTGAAATGGAAAAAAATATATATATATACTTTTTAGCTTTTTCCGCCCTCCGGTGGAAAGCCAACGGTTTTCTTCTGTTCATTTTTTTTTTTTTACAGATTCATTTTAATTTAATTGTAGGTTAAATACATTTTATTTTTAAATAAAAAAATATTTTTATTTCTTCCTCCTTCCTTGTATTGTTTCCACATAGTCCTCCAGAAATTGAAAAGTGCCGAAAAATAAAGATTTATTTTTATTTTTTTTCCTCCCTCCTCAGTAGATTTTTAAGTAGGGACATCCAAGAAACAAGCAATTAAAAAAAAGTCTGGCCTTACTTCAAAGTGTAACAGAAAGGATATCAAAGTCGGTTCTACACCCTATTTGGTATAGCTCAGGGTTTTGAGAGGTGTCTGAACAGAAAAGAATAACCCATTTGAACTCAGGACATTATCCTAACCCTAACAGTTATCAGTCAACTCATTACCTATTCCACCTGATGCCAACCCTTAGAGGAAAAAAAGACAGAGACAAGCAGAAGGGCAGATAATAATTGGTATTACATTAACTTTGATTTAGCAATAAGTGCAGTGTGTCTTGTGGGTGGATTCAGGCCTACCCATGGCTACGCCCTGGTTGTACTGCACCCATACTGCACTTTTTGTTTGCAATTCAAGTGATGATTTAGTAATCCTTATGTCGGATTGATCTGACCTCCTGCAACATGACTTTTCTGCTTCGACGGTTCCTCCTACGTGTCCCAATTCTGCATGTCAAATTTAGAATTTAAATAACATGTTACAGCAGCAATATATCCCACGGGGAACAATTTTTTCCTTCAGGTGAAACATAATTCTAAAATTATATACACCGTCAACTGTATAATAGCTAAAAACAAGAGGTGGGTCATGAATGAATAAAGATTCGGAGCAATAATAAAAAAAACATTTTAGTACCTTCTTTAAGCACAAGGTAGAGGTTATTATTTGCATTATCAGACATTTAGTAATAAACTTGTATACTTTATACTGTATACCATATTTACGACAAATTACATTAGCAGCAGCCTGTTTGTTCTGCTTGTTCTGTTTTGCTTTTAATCTCTACCCTTTTTCATTGTTTATCCATTCGCTTGCTTCTCTGAATGTTATTGCTGGATTATGAACTTGTCTGTGTTTTGAACTGTCCCTGTTTCTATGGCCACGAACTGTGTGAGGCCTTATCTGCTTTTACAGCCTGTGCCAAAATCAACATTTTACGGAACAACTGGGCTAACCTTTAATGATCTTTATCTTTGATTCTTTTTTAAGCTTTTATTCATGTTATGTTTGTTTTGCATCATTCCCTAAGACTTTGCATTAAGCCTTTGAAGAACTCATTCATTCATTCACATTCTTACCCACTTAAAGCTGGAAAGGGTCCGGGAAAGTGGCATATGGTGCAATGCAGGAACAGCTCTGGACATGGTGCCAATCTATTGTAGGGCACACACACACACACACACACTAGGGACATTTTAGTGTACTTAATTAAGCTAAAGCAAAGCATGTATTTAGACTGTGGGGGAAAACAGAAGTACCTGGAGTAAACCCACAGGGAGGAAATGCAGACTCCTCACTGGAAGGACCCGGACCGCTCCACCTGGGCTCAAATCCAGGTTTGTCTTGCTGTTAGGCAAGATGATGTTGCTACTTTTAACTACTTTTAGCTACTACTTACCAATAACTTCATGTTATACCAATTTCAGCCACTAGTTTAAGACTTCTACTAATGCACCCTTCATAACCCTGTCTTTCTCCATAAAACCCCATGATTCATACTTGTGCCTGACATCATGGTGATCCCTCGATAATCCTTATATTGTTTTGAAGTAACCTTCAGTAACCCGTCCTGTTCAGCATTTCCCCTACATGCTCCACCTCTCCCACTTGTACCTGTCAAACATTTGGATTTTAATAACATGTTGAAGCACATTATTCCCTGCTTGGATTCATGCATAGCTGAATCTCACATCTCTCGTTCAGGTGACTGAGTGCCAGTGGCCCAGTGGAATTAGCATTTAATCTGCTTTGGCTCTTCCCTGCCTCTGCTGTTTACTTTGCCTGCTCTGCTGGGGCTGCACTCTGCATCCTTACATAACGCAAATGGGCTTTTGTTTGTTTATGAACATGCTGGGTTTTCATGGCTGTGCATCTACTGATTTATGCCTATAGGGTCAGAGCTTGTTTGCCTGCTAGTGTGTGCACGCTCGTACACAGTGCGCGCATTGCACTCGATCCGTTAAGGGCGAAAGAGGTATGTGGACGTTTTCATAATGGTCCTTGAAGAGGGATGGAGGTCCGCTCATTCTGAGGTGTGTGGGCAAAGCAATATATCGGAGAGCCGAAGCACTCTGAAATTAAAGACTGTATAAAATAGACCAGCTGAGTGGTGATATTTATTGCATTTAGTTTGGTAAGTCGATGTGAACATCCCACACCATAAGTTTTTTTTGTTTTGTTAAAGTAGTTCTCAATAGCATTTTTGGAGGTGTGAGTGGTCTGATGCAACAGGTACTCCAGTGACACAAAATAAAGCACTTATGGGCCTAAACAAATTGGATTTACTAGAAAAATTAAGAGCAATAACATTTTTGTTAATAGTTTGTCAATAGATAAGGCATTTTAGTGCATCAGCTTTATGGTGTTCAGTATTGTATCATACTAATATACATACAACGAGGTGCTCACTTAAACATCATAGGCATATGATGACATCTCATTCCAAGAGAGGGCAGTACAGTAGCATCGAGGGTAGCACCGTCTTCTGACAGCAAGAAGGTCCAGGGTTCAATTCCAGGGTGAAGAAACCTGGGTCCTTTCTGTATGGACTTTACATATAATCCCTATGGGTTTACTCCAGGTGCTCCGGTTTACTCCCATAGTCCAAATACATGCATTAGGTTAATTAATAAATTGGTCCCAAAACATTAGGGGATGCAAATGAGATGCAAGCTCAATTATGGTGATTGAGTAGCAAGTGACATATTCATGGGGGTGAACAGAAGCATGCCAAACTGGACAAGAGTGCCCCGCATTGACTGTTCAGTAGGGTGTATGGTCACCCAAGACTGACAAAACACACTGACAGTGATGAGGCATGGGAAGGATGAGATTGTTCAGCAACTTCCAGCTCAGGAAGTGTTGTGGGAGGCATTGGGCGGTTTGCCAGACGTCTTCTTAGTGCATCCCAAGCATGTTCAGTGAGATTCAGCTCTGGATTCAGGTCATAAAGGCAAGTCGATCTGTTCCATTCCTAGCTCTTGAAGCATGTTGTTGATGATACGAACATGGTGAGGCTGTGCATTATCGTCCATGAAAAGAAAGTTGTTTCCAACTGCTCTAGCATAGGGCACCACTTTAGGGTGCAGGACCTCAATTGACAGCAGTCAGAGATCCATTTCTGATTATGTGGAGCTTGGTACGACAACCAATGCTGATTCCAGTTCAAACCCTGATTCCACCACCGATGGACTCCCCTTCTCGCCTGAAATGTGATTTCTCCCATTTTTCTCATTCACGCCAGATCAGGTGATTGTCAGGCTGCAAACTGTAAATAATCTGAAAAGATGACAGTCGACCACTCATCAAGGGTCCAATGACGGTGCTCATGAGCCCACCTTTTACAGGTTCTATGGTGTACAGAAGATAACTGAATGCATACCATTGGTCACCGGCATGCAGTCTAGCATGATGTAGTCAATTTCGTATGGTCTGGGTCCATATCTGTCATTCAGTGGCAGCAAGAAACTGTCCCCACAACTCTGTTGCATTGCTGCACCTGCTCCTTATTGCCAATAAGGTCAAGTAGTGTTATCTCTTGCTGTTGTGGCAGATGGGTGATCCTACCCTAGTCTTATTTGTGCTGTTCCAGTCTCTTGAAAGTGATTCCACAGTCTGGTAATCACACTCTGGACTGTTCCAACTGCTGTTGCCACTGCTGTCTGTTTGATCAGCTTTAAGACGTCCTATGGCTCTCTCCAAGTTTCACATTCAGGCATATCATGTTCAGAGGCATTGCAAGGGCTGGGAAATTACAGGATGTGCACCGTCAAGATAAGGAGACAATCAAAAAACTCAAGCAATTTTAACCGAGCGATGTTAAATCATTAAAATAAACAAAAAAATAAACATTTCAAAAGAATAAACATTAATATGTACCTTTTTTAGGTTTTACACTACATTTTGAATCATGACTAAAAATCTCTGATTTTTAATGATCATTTACACACAAACCCATGAGTAAGATCAGCTTCTGGTTTGGCTCAGAAATGTAGAATTGGAGCTCTACATGGGGACCAAATTCTTATACTAATACTAAACTCACCAATGTCACTAAAATATTCAAAGGCAGTATGTTAGCACCGCTGCCTCACAGCAAGAAGCATATATATATATGACTAGTCTTGAGATAAACTTGTGTATAGAACCTTGTGTCGCTTAAATGGCCACTGATGCCGATAGCAACATTAAAGAAGTCAAATAAACAAACCCATCAAAACAACATTATTCTTTAAGGTTGGCATTATGAATTCAGAAATTGGGTGCTTCACATAAAAAGTGTTCTCCTGGACTAAACCAGAATTGTCAGGCTACTAGATGATGAAATAAACCATTATCATTCCAGAGCCCAATACAGTATACATTACACTACTTCAATCCATGCTAGGCATTACTCACGATCTCTGCCGTGTTCAAATACGAGAAGCCAATTAAAGAAGATTGATTAGCAGCTCTTTCCAGCTCAGCTACTGTTGCTCCTAGACATTTTTGCTTTATAATAATTTACAGAACTGTACAAAAGTTTTAGGCCACCATTAGATAAGATAAATCACAGCAATTGTATAATGACCCCACAAAATGATTTACCAGACTTTTTATTAGAATTAGGTTATTTGTATGCAGTATTAAAAACTAAAAAAAGAATAAAAATCAGAAAAACAGGTTATTGTGTATTTAGTGTGACCCCTCCTTAAACCTGAGCAATAGCAGCATTTGGCGGCTTCAGTGGGATTGAGCCTTCTACAGTCCAAAGAAGCTTGATCAGGAAGAGTCTTTTTGGAAGGGTAGCAGTTAATAGAACACTTTTACAGAAGACAACGGGATAAGACATGCTAAAGCTAAAGCTGTAAAGCATGCAAAATTTTACATTATTTTATTTACCTGTTATTATTTACTTAATTCTACTATTAATACAGACTTAACTAGTTCAATTAACATCTAGGCCTCCCAAGGAGGATGGGTCCCTTTTTGAGTCTTGGTCCTCCCAAGGTTTCTACCTTCTACATTTATGGAGTTTTTCCTTTCCTCTGTCGCCATAGGTTTGTTCAGTTTGAGATTGGCCTTTTAAGATAATATAATATTATAAAGCAACTTTGAGACAATGCACAATTGTAAAAACGGCTATGTAAATAAATTTGACTTGACTTGAAGATTAGAATGAAGATCAGTGGAAAAGAGGGACAAATCCAAGTTTAAAATTTTGAGTCCAATCATCGACAGTATTATATATGCTCATTATACCAGTGATAAAAAAAGACTATTGCGCAGTAGCATAAGAAGAAATTAGATAATTGTACAATGGTCATTACACTTTCTGTTGATTACCTTTTGTACTGTTGTTGTACTGTTGGCCATAATGACTTTATAAAGTACTGAATGTAGTGAAAATTCTGTTGGATGGAGACACGTTCACTAATCTTACTCTTATGTGCAGCTGACTGGCATCAATTTCTGGATTGATTTCTTCAGGAGGATTAAAACATGAGGGGAATAAAAACCCTCATTGGATCCCTCATACCAATTACACTGCTCAGAATTCATTACCAATAGAGATCTGTAGATTTAATCGTTAAGCCTGAGCTACAGTGTAGTGCTTTTAGATTTACATATTAATGTTCTGTCGCTTTTTTTCCTCAGGCTTCTTTTTAACTTTTTACTTCTCAGAATTACAAATCCAAAACCACACTACTTGTTACAGCACTGTAGTTCTAACTCTTACTCTCATCACACAGTAGCAGTGTTGATGTTGACCATCAACAGATATCCTGAGACTTGTCTTTTTGGGCCAGCCAAGTCCAGTATGTCTGTCTGAGATCATGTTAAATATAAACTGAACTTTTTAAAAATCATTATTAAATATCAGCAATCCATTCACAAAGCATGAATCAGTCCTTTCTCTACATGCCAAAATAAAATCTACACTCAGATCGGCTAACAGGGGTCCTCCCAAGGTTTCTTCCTTCTATATTCAGGGAGTTTTTCCTTTCCACTGTCGCCCTAGGCTTGCTTAATTTGGGATTGGCCTTTTAAGATATATAAATACATTATGAATTCAATTGAATTGAATTAACAAATGGCATAATTACACTTACTTTGCACAAGGAAACAATCAACATTTCCAACATTTCCAATCTAATGGTGGCCTAAGACTTTTGCTCAGTACTTTATGAAACTGATAATATAAGATGCAGCCCTTTCTGTTTTTTAGAGAAGCATCTTTTGGTTGATCCAGTCACAGAGTTTTCTCTCTTCTCTTCTGTATCATTACTGCAGATTGCAGCGACCCATCAGTGGCGTGGATTTGATTGAGTGAGGTCGGTAGCTGCAAATGCACTTTACACTTAAGAAAGCTAGAAAAAAAAGACTTTTTCCATCAACAAACTTTGTGTACAAGGCCACAAGTAATCAGTCTGTTTGTCTTTACATCACACTACATTAATCTAAAGGTGTGAATACGGAGATCTCCTCCACAGCAGCTCTCTCTCTCTCTTAACAAGCTTTCATGTCAGAAGGTTTCACATCCATGGCATGAATTCCTGCTTTGTTAAGCTCTTATTAATAAACATTATTTGTGTATATTAGATAAACGAGGTTGTGCGTCATTCCACTCAATGGGTGCCATTTTTGGTCCCTGGACATTACATGCATTTGAAAAGTCTTTAGACCATTCCACTGTTTCCACATTTTGTTTAGTTTGTTTTGGTGAAGAAAAACTTAAATGCCACGTGGACATAAGTACAGGAAGCAACCAGGACGCTTAAAGCTGGTTGCAGGTATTTGGGGACGAAGGGGAATATGAGATGGACTGTGGACTAAAAGGTCCAGGGTTACCTTTGCTAAGCTACCCATGTTGGGTCCTTGAGCAAGACCTGTAAGCCACAATGGCTTGGGTTGTAAGACTGTATGAACTTTAAGTTGCTCTTTAAGGGGTCTGCTAAAATGGCATAAATGGACATTTTCTGAAAGGAGCTTTATAGAATCCAAAAGTAACAGACCAAAAACCCCTGTTGAGCAAGATGGTAGCAAGGAAAAACTCCCTTACAGGAAGAAACCCAGAACAAAAAGGACCCATCCTCTTTGGGTGACTGACCACTGACGCTCCTCACGCAACCTGACAGAGCTTGAGAGGATCTGCAGGAAAAAATGGCAGAAGATACCCAAATTGTGGCATCATGCCCAAAGAGACTGGAAGCTGTAACTGCTGCTAAATGTGCTTTAACTAATTACTGAGTAAAGTGTCCGAATACTTATGGCAATGCAATATTTTAGGTTTTCCTTGTCAGTACATTAGCAACATATGATACAATTCTGTTTCACTTTGTAGTTTTGGGGTTATTGAATTCTGAAAGATTGGACACAAACCCACATTTTCCCAAAAGATTTAGGACACAAACCCACACATGGCCAAAAGTACTGGGACACAAACTCACACATGACCAAAAGTACTGGGACACAAACCCACATTTGCTCAAATGGACTGGGACACAACCCCACATTTTCCCAAAAGAATTAGGACACAAACCCCCACATGGCCAAAGGTATTGGGACACAAACCCACACATAAACTAAAGTACTGGGACACAAACCCTCATTTTCCCAAAAGAATTAGGACACAAACCCCCACATAAACTAAAGTACTGGGACACAAACCCTCATTTTCCCAAAAGAATTAGGACACAAACCCCCACATGACCAAAAGTACTAGGACACAAACCCACATTTGCTCAAATGCACTGGGACACAAACCCACATTTTCCCAAAAGAATTAGGACACAAACCCCCACATGGCCAAAATTATTGGGACACAAACCCACACATGACCAAAAGTACCTGCCATGTTTCTGGCTTAGTTTTAGCTCCTTCAGGACATGTAGATTTCGTTTTTAGATTATATTTGTTTATAGTTGTAATATAAAGTTTCGGTAAATCATTAGAATGTTCTCAGTCCTAATGCTCTTGGTATCGAATGCCATGTGGTTCCATTTTATGCATTTGCTAATTCTGCGCTAAAAGCTCAGTCATGTAAATATTTATGAATAGTTATGTGTGTTTTCAGGCGACTCTATGTTTAGATCTCTTAAACACTATTTGTACTTCCTTTCCTCATTTAAACTAGGCTTAAATTAATATAAAAATCTAAACCTCACCCGTGCATCTGAGAACCTTGTTGTGATTTACTCGATATAAATCCAAGCTTGCTTTTAACGTTTCCAGGGAGAGGGATTCCAAAAATAAGTGTCCATTGCAGGGAGCCTAGCCAAGTGGAGAAATTACTTTAGATTAAAGCTGTATCTTCTGTCCATAAATTGCGAAAAGCACAAGGTTTTTCAAAGCTGCGAGGCTGAATGACAGTAAGCATTGAATAGTTTGTAGGCAGCCTTGACAGCAAATTGTCAGACAGCTTTGTCGGACCAAAAGAGAGATCACTGGCTGGAAGAGCATAATGAGAACTAGAAGCAGCAGGCATTTGAGATGGGTGGTACTCACTTTAAACAATCCAGACATAACTACAGTCTACTCTGTTCAGAAGCGCTGGGAGAGTACACTCAAGTGCATTGTCCACGGCCAGAACGTGTCTAGAACGTGACGCCGAGTCTATATAGCACTGAAACCAAGCATCTGCTGACAGCATGGACATCAATCTGACTTAGAAAGAAGATACTCTTTATAGACAAACCATTAGACTCACCAGCAGAGCCAAGCTCATCTACTATCCTATTTATGGTGATGCTTATTTACGTGACAAGCTTCGTCCTCACAGACGACACATGACTCAAAAAAGTAATCAGTTTACCTTCAGAACTACCTTCATTCTTCATGGCATGGATTGAACAAGGTGCTGGAAACCTTCTTCAGCGATTATGGTCCATATTGACACCGTAGCACCACACAGTTGCAGCCATGATGCAAATCTCCTGTTCCACTAAATCCTAAATCTGGATTCTCTAGATTTTCAGATTTGGCAAATGTGGATCCATTTGAGTTACAGTGACTTTATTATCATCTTTATAAACCAGTCGGAGATGATTTGAGCTTTTTTTTTTATGGAACGCGCTGTAGGGATCAGAAGTAGAGATCAGAAGATGTTACACTGTGCTCATAACATTTACATTTACCTCAGACTACCTTGTCCAGAGACTACCTTGTCCATAATTAAATTACAATTAATACAGTTTTACAAAGGGCCTTGCTCAGGGACCCAACTGTGGCAGCTTGGCAGAGGTGGGATTTGAACCCTGGAACTTCTGGTCCATAGTTAAGCACTAGGCCACCACAGTCCCAGTCCTTATCCACTACATAGACTTACAATTCATGCAAGCTATTGTGGGTTAAGGGCCTTGCTCAGGGACCCAACTGTGGCAGAGGTGGG
>JAUZSU010192712.1:0-12017 GCA_034780255.1 Parotocinclus maculicauda | reverse complement strand
AGAGAGAGAGAGAGAGAGAGAGAGAGAGAGAGAGCGAGCGAGCGCATTGGTACATACATTTACCAGCCACTTTATTAGATACATCTTGCTAGTACCGGGTTGGACCCCTTACTGCTGAACTGCCAAAATTTGTGGCATAGATTCAGCAAGGTGCTGGAATTAACTGAGATGATTTTGAGCAATGTACTATAGTGCAGATAAAGTGCAAATAAATATTTTATTTAATTAATATGCATCAATACTCAGGCAGGCTATGGCAATTTAATGAAACTCATTTGGTATTACAACAACAGAAATCAA
Organism: Parotocinclus maculicauda; assembly: GCA_034780255.1. NCBI lineage: Eukaryota > Metazoa > Chordata > Actinopteri > Siluriformes > Loricariidae > Parotocinclus > Parotocinclus maculicauda. Next base: position 11,717 of record JAUZSU010192712.1, on the reverse strand, counting down.
AACTCACCAAGCCAGGCAACATTTTCAAATATAACATACATACATAAATAAATACATAAATACTATTTCACAGTTTTGGTGAATCTCATGTAAACCGTAGCTTCTTAAAAGACAGGAGTGGGACATTGTGTGGCATTCTGCTGCAGTAGCCCATCTGCTTTAAGGCTGAGCATTCAGAGATGTTCTTCTACATACCATGGAAGTAACTGTGTATTTGAGTTACTGTTGACTTTCTAACACCTAAAACCTGTCGGGAAATTCTCAATTCTGTGGGTCTACAAACATAAGTGCATTGAATTGCTGCCATGTGATTTGGCTGATAAGATATTTACTTTAATGATCTGTTTAACAGAAGTACATAATAAAGTTAAAGATTAGTGTATGTACTACTGTACATGGAATGAAATAGATTGAATCCGTTGCTCATTAGTCCTGCAGAGCCAGATATGATCACATAATGAGAAAAACTATGCAATGGAGTTTGTCTTACAGGGTGGTGGGAACAAACTAAACCAGATCAACGCCTGAAGGCTTAAAGTAAGGGCAGTGATTGAAACAGTGACTTACTGATGTAAATACTATGCCATTAGTGCATCACCAACAATACTACATCATATTTAGTACAAAGTATGTAGTTTGGGATTCAGACAGGAAATAACTCAGGTATACCTACAAACATAAGTCAAAAAGCTGCTCATTATCATGGAGAACTTGGGTGAACATAGCTTTACACATGGAACACATGATTGAGCTTAAGTAGAACTGGAAAAAAAACTGAATCAAATGACAAAAATGTTCCTGAAACATCTATTTTAAGATATATTCACTAATGATTTGATTATGCATTTATGCTCCTTTTGATGGTTAAAGTGCATGAAAACAGAAACGTTTTAGAAGAAAAGCCTCTGAATAAACATATATACACAGATTGAGTTCACTAAGAAACATCTGAAAATATGCGTGTATGTATTAGCATTCTGTTAGAGTATTAGAGAGCCATGTTTTTAGTTACTTACTTACTTAGTTACTTAAGTCTGTTTAAATGGGGGTGGGAAGCTCTATTAAAATTTTAAAGAAGGAGGGTGTACAGTATATACCCTTTTGTACCCTACTATTCCAACTGTTACTTGAAAAAAAACTCAAAAACTGGTCATCCTACAGACCACACCATCTAATCGTGAGAATGTATGTACCTCCTCAAATGTATGTACCTCCAGGCCACTTCATTCCTTCCCTCTGTTGTGTTTTTTTTACCAGGCCCAACAAGCTGAGACAGAAAAAGAAGGGCAAGGGAGGGCAAGAGAAAATAAGGAAAGGGGAATGGCTTTTGTGCCTGAAGATGTCTGTGGAAAATGAATCACAGAACTATGGGGGGAGGCAGAGTGGAGACACATTTGGTCAAATTGAAGAAAACATTCACTTTATGTATTCTTTTGATCTGTCCTCATTTTCTAGCTTTTTAACAAAACATCAATTGTTACAACTTAATCTGTAGTGCCTGCACTGCTGATTTATGGTCATTCTAGGCGGCTTTGAACACTACTAACTGCACAAACACTGGTCCTTAACCATGCCATCCACTAGGGTAGACCATACAGAACTACTTGTAACTTCCTTTGCTTTGCTGCACTGCTCTTAATGTTATGTTTTTCTAGACTGGAGACAGCTGTCCTACATTTTGACCAGACTCGCCTCTGAAGGAGGAGCTCAATAGCAACTCATATTGCGACTGCTAGAGTCTAAATCTCTTTGGCTCACTATGTATATCATTAAGATTTTTTTCCTTCTCTTGCTGGAGATATATACAGCAAAGAAGAGTCCCTGAAATCCTGTAGCCACATCATCCATGGCTCAAATTTAGTCAAACGAATGATGCCCGAGAAAAAGCAGTGTTTGCAATATCTGTTCATAAGAACAGTTTGTAATACAATGTATAAAACAAAGAAGAAGAGTACCGGGTTGGAGTTATAAAAATATAAAAAATAAAACATATCTACTTCAGCCACCTCACTCCCTTTTCTGTAATTCTTTGCTTATTTTGGACTTTTACGTATTTACAAACGCATACATTTATATTTAGTTATTTGGCAGACACCTTCATCTAGACTAACAGTACACTAGATACAATTTTCCAGTCCAAGTAATTGTGGATCAGCCAAGAGTGGCACCCTGGCTGAGGTTGGTTTATAACATCCATAGAGTTCAGTACATTAAACACCTTATCACCACAAAAAAGATTAGGTTTTAAAGGACTTAAGGAGGTCCTGAAAATCAAAGTGAGAAAATGATGCAGCAGGTTAGTCCATTTAGCTGAAATTCCACTGCAAATCAAAATGGTACTCAGTAGTTTGTTTGGTCTCCACATGCTTGTATGCATGCCTGACAATGTCTAGGTTGTAGCAGTCTGTGAGTACTTTCAGGGATATGCCTTCCCAGACCATCACTGACCCACCACCAAACCGGTCTTACTGAATTACGTTGAAGCTGGCATAAGTATCTCTAGATCCTCTCACATCTGTCACATGTGTTTAGGTAATATATGCTTTTCTTATAGCCTAGGCCATCTTTATGTATAGCAACTATTCCACTGTTCTTTGACATGAGGTTCCATGTTGAACTTCCAGTGACCCGTATGAGAAAGTGTGAGAGCGATAACACCAAAATACCTTGTAAAACTAACAAGTCACATTATACTGGGGTGGAAAATGGCTTATTGGGCACAATTTGCCCACTTTTACTTAGGGGTGTACACACTTATGTTGCTAGTGGTTTAGACATTAATAGCTGTGTGTTGAGTTATTTTGAGGGGACGGCAAATTTACACTGTTATTCAAACTGTAGACTGACTACTAAAATAAAGTGTCATATCTTCAGTGTTGTCTCATAAAAAATATATTAAAAATAGATATAACGTGTGGGGTGTACTCACTTTTGTGACATACAATATTTTGTTTTACAACAGCTTCTAGATCATGCACAGCTCTAGGCAATAATTATTTAAGTTGACATTATCAAAATGTTCAAAATCAGTTATATTGTATTGTATTATCTCATACTTTGTGCATGATAAATGTGTGTAGGCTGTATTTTTTTTTAATGAAAAACCCAACTGTACTGTGTATCTACAGATTTGTTGCACTATAACTGCATTGTAAATAGTGAAGACTAATCTGTGGTCACTGGTATCAAACAAACACTTCGTTTGTGGTCTACAACCTCACACTCACGCATGCTCTTCTTTGACTACTGAAGATCACACCAAGAAAAACACTGTGGCCATGTTGTGAACTTCTGGAGGGGAGGTCCAAGCTGTGAGTGTGCTTATGTAGCAGCCCCTGGGACTGGCAGAGGAAATATCACCGTTTCCAGCTCTGCAAGAAGTTTGCATGCTCTCACTCACTGTCCAGTCCCAACTACACAAGCTGTGTACAGGATTAAAGCTCCATCTGAGAATTTGTCAGAACCAGAGAAAGCTTCAGTGGTCAGCTTTTGGACACTATATTCTTATTTTTAAATAACATGGAAAAGCTAGACAGTACAAGTTATTCAACTTGCTGGATCCTAAACAGACTTGCACCTCAATGAGCCACTGCTGAATGTCATAGAGACACAAAAACACCATGAGGAGTTCTAGCACTGGCCGATAGGGATATTATACTATACCATACTATTTATACTTAGGAACTTTCTCAAAACTATTAACTTAAAATGAATGTTTAAACAAGCAAAGACAAAATGTTATTCTAAAGTTCAGTTTTCACTTACGTGGAAATGCAGAAAAACTTTTAAGATTTTTTTGCTTTGTTTTCATGCTAAACATCGTTACATTTTTCATCACTGCCATTCACAAATTCAAGAGCTATATTTTTTAACTTCTTTATGTACTGTGGGAATACTTTTCAAAGTAAAATTTACCTGTCCTAAAGGAAATGTAACAGTGCTTGCAGTCAAACTCAACAGTAAACACAGTTTGTAGATAACTCAAAGTCACACCCCAATACAAGTCTATGGCTTATTATTTTATATGTTTAAGAACTATACATTCTATACATTCTTCAAAAAATATACATCACAGATCATGCCATGATTGTTCACTGATCAGGCATTACTACCATATTGCCCCACCTTGCAGATGTAAAATCAGAGACAGTAGCTCTAATCCTTTATCAGCGCTTAGAGGATGCTGCCTACAGGATGATGGTGGCTGGACATTTTTGGTAGGTGAAATATTTTCAGTCTGACAGTGACACTGAGGTGTTTAACAATTCCAGCAGCATTGCTGTGTCTGATCTAGTCATACCAAGACAACGTCAGCGCACTGCTGAGAATGATCCACCACCCAAATAGGACCTGTGGTGGTCCTGACCATTAGAGAACACATTAAATGTAAAGAAAACAAAACAAAAAACAAAACATGTAAAGTAACAGACGGACCACCATCTGTAATTGTAGAACTACATAATGATTCTATATGGCTAGAGAAACTGATCAATTGGACAGTAAGCGTATAAACAAGGATGTGGTTATACTGTTACTCCTGATCACTGTATATGCAACTGTGTTTGAATCATGTCTATACATTAAGTGATTGATGCCGCATTCATTACATAAATGTGTGGAATAATAAAAATATGAAGGATAAGAATAAGTAAGAGATAACAAAAGAGTGCTGTATAGTAATACACGCACAGAAAGACGTTAGCTCCCACCCACACACAAGTTATTTCTTAGACACCTATTATTAAATAAATTGAGTTTTACTGAAGGGTGCAGGAGCAAAAATGAATCCTTCTGATTTACCTCTGGTCTGTAATAGACACTTAGGTATAATTGTAGGATCTCACTCATATCAAAGAACCATAGAGCCAGCCAACGAAAGTGAGTGTGAGGGTAAAAAATACTATGACAAAAATCTAACCATTACATGAGGAAACATTTTTTTATTTATTTACAAAAATATATTTCACAATTATTGGAATTATTGCAATTACTAACTCCCTTTGCCAAGATGACAATACTGAGCTTGCTACAATTATGTTTCATGCGATACATAGCAAAGAATCTCCCTAGATCCTCCAGGAATCATCTCAACTCAAAGACTTTCAATGACTTGTAAATCAGGGTATTGTCAAAAGCTTCGTGAGTTTATTTTTTAAATTGTTTGTGAATTTGTCCTTTTAGAAGATCCAACCATGACTTATTTACAACATGTAAGAAAAATCAGAAAAAGATCTATTGTTCCCCATGTTCATGAGTGACTAAGGGTCTCTGTGTCACTTTATGTTTATACCACAGTGAAACAGGACAATATAGGTGTCCATTAAACATTCAGATGAATATAAAATAGTTAAACATAAATGCTTCATTTTAATAAGAGTTTCTAGAAGTAATAATTGCAGGTATGTGGTTTTCTGGAAGGTATTTAATACATTTTCCCACAGTACCGGATCAATAAGAGGGGCCTATTATAGTGGTCTAGACAAAACCCTAAACACAGCACAGTAAACACCAGCATACTTTAATCAATTCAGAATTAATAGCTCAATCAAAGAGAGCAAATCCTACCACAGATTAGTCAGATTCACACTCTAAAATATACAATGCTCAAGAAGATTCAAGGTGCTATAAGCAGTTAGAATAATACTTTATTTAGGATTTTTGCATTCTTATAGCAAGGAATACTATGGATGTTTTAAGAACACAACCCAGACTCTCTTTCTCTGTCAAGGGCTTTATAATCAGTTAACCATGACAGAGAAAGGAGCATACTGGCATTGTTTGCATCTTAGCGTTAACAATATCTGAATGTTTTAGATGCAGAGTTTTTTTTACAAGTAGGCCAACAAAAAATGAAGAAGAAAAGAACATTGACTAAATTTGACATGTACTAAAATGTAACTAAGTGACAATTTCTATACATTTGCACTGGAGCAATGAAGCAAATGTACCTAACGTAACTGAAATCTTTATGGTACATATATGCAGCTTATCTTTATACACATTTATACACAGTAAAATAAATTAAATGAATTGAAAATGACTGAGATAAAGGTAGAAGTGAGTGTGATTTGACTGAGAGGAACCTGTAGCACAACCAGTCAGGGCTTGTCCTCACACACTCCATAACCTGAGGCTGCCAATTCTCTTTTTTCGACTCTGTTTAAACTCTCCCAAACTACACTTTACGCTAGCCTATATTCAGAAAAATGCAGCTTCTGGTGCAGACTCTACAGCACTGCAAAAAAGTCTGGCTACACTAAATTAATACGTTTAGACAAACTTACCAGCCATAACAATTATATTGTTTCAGTTCATATATGACTTAGAAAGATCTTTATTAGTGTTTTAATATCAGATATAAAATGTATGGTGGTAACTGTTTAAGATTCTGGGCTACTGGTTGAAATGTTTTAAATCCCAGGAATCTACTTGTGCAAGGCCTTTGAAGCTGGTCTACTCTGCCAATGCTACTTTGTCATAATCCTAATAGTTTATTTAAAAAAAAAATCTGAAACATAGAAAACATTTTCTTTGTAGTATTTCATATGATTAACCCACAATCAGAAGATTATATGCTAGCCTAGATAAACCTAGAAGTTACTGATTACCTTCTGAAAAGTAAAGAAGGCTAGTCAAAATCTTCCACACCACAGTATATTAGGTAATTGCCATTCAGAAAAACCTTAATATGGCTTGGAGGTAAGTTGGTCAGTTATCAAATGAGTTCATGAGACGTGAACATAGGACAGTGGTGACCCAGTGGTTAAAATTCTGGACTACTCAGAACATTGTGAGTTCAAGGTATATGCCAGCTTTTTAGATCAATTCTAATTTGCTTTGCATAATGGCATCTGCAGAAAGTACAAATATTTTCTACTTTTATACCTGTAACATAAAACCTTAAAAAGCAAAGAAAAATGTGTTTTACTCAAAGCCTTTAGCCTTTAACTGATAGCATTAGAACCCTAAATGTAAATGTTAGTGTTTTCTATCACTGGCACCCAGTGTAGCAGATTTAAGTCAGACCAAACATGTTGTTAGCGTTTATCTTCCAGTTGTTTCTATTTTCATTGACAAACTAACTGCAAACATGCAAAACAGCTAATGGTGTGGCAGAGTGAAGGCTAACACATATAGTACTTGCTGTGAGACATGGAGCCAGCCAACACAGCTCATAGGGAATCATCACATTGCAGCTGAACATGCCTCGAGAGTATATACATGAGATCTCATGTGATTACAGTTTGTTGGTGTTGCCCTGAGCAATATAGGAGAGGAGCATACCATCCTGCTCACTCAAAGATCAATGCAAGGATCAAGAGTCAATGCAAGTCAGAATATACATGTCCTTAAAAGAAAAGGCCTCAGCAACAGACTTGAATGGATGGCGTGTCTGTGAGGGAAGGGATGAACTTCTTCAAGTTATACATAAACTACTAACATGATGCTACACTATCTTACTATCTGACTATCTCCATAGAAACTGTTAAACCATCTTACAGTCATTACTGTGCACTGTGATATGATTCTATTCTATGCCATTGTTGTGTTGAATTTAATTAAAGCCTCTGCCAAAGAACAAAGGTAACCGAATATACTGTAGTAATAGCATCTTAGTACTCAGACCATGAGCACAAATTCTGTATAGCCAGTAAGACTACCAAGACCATATCCCCATTATTAAATAAATGCTAGTTACTACCATCATTGCTAGATTGAAAATTAATGTTGTGCCTATATATCCCAGGCAGGCACCACTTCTTTCATCTGTAATTATGGTTCTGCTACATTTTACTCCCAACAGCTGTATTTTCTGGCTTTTACTGAAGATGAGGAGTCACTCTAACTGTGGATGAGCACTATGGGTGTCCTGATAAGACACACACATACAAGTACAGGCAATTGTTAAGCATACAGAATAATTAAATATCAAAGTAGCTCTATGTCATCTATGTTAACGTTATTGCTGATTGGTAAGCTATTAATATGCACAAACCTAAAAGACACCAACCAGCCATAACAGTAAAACACATTGAAGTTTTACAGTTTCAGACTCTAGTCCATTTATTGCCCTGCATATTTTGAGCACCCTAACTGGACCACCATTATTTGGGTGGTGGTTTATTCTCAACACTGCAGTGACATTGACATGTGGTGGCATGTTAGCGTGTGTTGTTCTGGTTTGAGTGGACCAGACACAGCAGTACTGCTGGACTAGCAGTGCTGCTAGACTAGCATTTTCAGTCTAGCATTGACATAAAGGTTTTTAAAAACTCCAGCATCACTGGAGTGCACAAAAAGACTATTTACAATGGAATGAAAGGGAACTAAGATAACTACTCCTCCCTTGTTTCACCTAAAAGGAGGAAAAGAGCTAACACTGTAAAGACCCACCTATAAGACTGAAGGATTTATTTGATCTGTAAGTGACAGAACAGCAATCTTCTGACCCAGATAACTAGACTAACGTAACACACAGCATTATTTTGTGTGTCATTTACTAAATTGTATTATCCAACCATAAGTGCCAAGTCAGACCACATACAGGAACTTAACATATTGTGATATAATTTTAGGCAATAGTCAGGACATGCCTACTCAAAAAAGAGTGAAACTGGGAAGAGGCAGGAATGATGGAAGAGTTTCAGATGGAATTCACAATATATGTTTTAGTATTATTACATTCATACTGATATTTTCAGCTCTGAAAAAGTTACTGTTTGTAAGAATGTGGAAAATTTAAATTAAACAAAAGTATTGGAAATGTATCTTGAATTTGCTTGGGTATTCATTTGTTTATTCCCAACAAATCATAGTTACTTTACTTGAAATTTTATTTTAAAGCACATTTGTGTTCTAGATCATACAATAATGTTCTAACAATGAGATAATAATTTTACTTGCTGGTGTTTTATTTGCCTTTGTTTAGAAACAAGGAGAAAGAGAAAATAAAGAGAGAGACAGAGCGAGTGGGAAAAGACTAAAGATTTCAACCAGATGCTGGTTTGATGTTGGACGGTGGCCAGTATGCATGCACTCATGCTGCAGCTATTTGAGGAGAGCAGCTTCCACTAACCCTTTAGTCCCCCTCTCAAATGTTTCCACCCCTTCACTTTTTGTCATAACTGCAGCCGTAGGAACAGGGTGCTGCTTTAAGTTGACAATATTTCATTCCTTGTGTTTAGGTTTAACCCAATATACTGTAGCATCTGATCTTTCCTTATTTCTATTTGTTTTGCTGCTAAAGTATTTTTGCCCTGATAGTAAATAATACACAGCCATTTTATTTTGGTCATGCCATTCAAAAGGAAGGGGTGAAAAGATGACAAAGAAATGCACGTGAATGCACTGATGTGAATCAGTTATGTATTCTAGTTAACTGACACTGATAGTCCTGAGAGCTGAGACACGTTAAGACTAAGGGGCTGCACCTCAAGTTAACAGTGACCATGATTTTCCACTGCATACAGAGGAAAGAGGGGGAGGATCTAGACAAAGAAAGCTGGAAAAAATGTCAGCTAAAGTTCTCTGTGCTGAAATTTGTAGCATCCTCAGACAGATTAAAACTAATTTAGAAAGATGAGGTAAAGTCAGACATGGAACTCTGAAGCCTATTAGTGAAAGCTTCTAAGGACATCACCATACAAATTACATATGTTTTTACATAATGTAACGGTTTATGAGGACTATGTGTAACTTTTCTTTCACCAGTTATGGATAAATCATCATAAGCACTATTCTGAATGACCGACTAGTATCAGATAGTATTTGATATACAGTACTTTACAATCCAGTCTTCAGTGCCAAAACAGCATTGACACTGGAGTACAGTCTGATTTGAAAGTTTGTTTCCCGTTTCCTGTTTACCATTTATATTTAAATATAACCTCTAAATTCACCTTCAAATGAACTGCTCCTTCTTTCACATTTACATTTACGGCATTCAGCAGACGCCCTTATCCAGAGCAACTCACAACTCATACAGCCTTACAATTCAAGCAATTGTGGGTTAAGGGCCTTGCTTAAGGACCCAACTTTGACAGCTTGGCAGAGGTGGGATTTGAACCCTGGACCTTCAGGTCCAGAGTCCAGTACCTTAACCCTTAACCACCACCAATTATATCAGAGAAAACATTTAGTAAATCTGCTGTTGATGGCTGCCAAGTGTTAGTGTACATCTTGTTCTTATTATCTTGATTCCATAAGTGAATTAAGGAAATCTGAAATACTGGTGAGCAATCAAATGAGTGATTTATCATTGTATTGCAGAACCCTGCATCCTTGCAATAAATAAATGACATATACTGAAGTATAATATTTTGTCATACATGTTTTATTTGGATTCTTTTTATCTTTAGATAGGATTTGTGTAAAAAGCGAATTACATTTTCTGTGTATGTATACACACGTATTATTAAAGCACCACTGTAAGTATAACACTGTAAGTATAACATGATAGTATTGTAACACTGTAAGTATAACATGATAGTATTACAGTATAACTGTAAGAATCTAATTGTTTTAAAACACTTCACTATCTTTTGACTACTTGCATGAATTGGCAACAAAACCTTAACATCATGATCCATCATTCTCAGAATGATCCATCATTCTCAGGTATCAGTTAATGGAGTTCTAATATTTGTATTAGATAAAACAGAAAAATAAGGATTTTTACTACAACTTATTTATAGTCAGATCCTTTCTGAGGCATTTTATGTGGATATTAGCACGTAACACAGTATTACATCCTAAAGACACAGTCATTATAATAGTTATAATAGCTTCCAAGTGTTGTTGGAATTTTGTTATACTTCCATGACATGTCAAAAAGGTCAGACCTTCACCCATGCCTGAAAATCATAATGGTTTGTCAAGGACCATTTGTTGACTGATAAGTTACACATAAACAATTCTATTTATTTTTCATCTATGCATACATTGAATCAGGATGTCATTAGGCCAACTGGGGACTGTGCCCCAGTAAAATTATGTAAATTAATGTAATGTCATCTTATATTACTTAGAAAAAGTATAGGATGCACCATTCAAATTCACAACAGGCATTATAGTTCCCATATTGCCCCAGTATCTTTCCAACAGTTTAACAGGGTAAGATTTTCTCTTAAATAATATGGAGTAAAGAAAGTCAGCTACACTGCAGACAAGCAAATCAGCTTTCTAATAATAAATCATTAAATTAATAGAAATTATTTAGTGTTTATTTGTTCTTCATTTATCATCCATGGCAGAGTAATGCTCAATTTAATTCAATGCTCAATAAATCACTTAATCTATTTACTCTTTAACAGGCTTATTTTTATGCACAGTTGTGCCTCTTAGACATATGGGCAAGCAGAGGGTTATGAACCTCTATATTTTGTGTGTACCCCAGTGCAACAAATAGTCTAGGAACATCTCTGCATTGAATATTCAAGAGATTTTCTCTCTGCAGAAAGTGTTGTGTGGCAAGGGCTGGTCTGCATCTGTAATAAAATGGCTTGGCAACAACAGCCATGAATGAGGGAACTTTTTTTATTGACTTGAACTTCATATAGCCCCTCATCTTAAATAATTCATTAATTCAAATTGTCCAGTGAGCTTGTCATAAACGGCGCGTGGAGTACAAAACGTGGAGGTAAAGATGCGCGGCAGAGTGATGGCAAGTGAATTTATTGCAACAAAAACCCAGATAACGAAAAACAGGTAAATAGGGA
>JAUZSU010192701.1:0-12017 GCA_034780255.1 Parotocinclus maculicauda | reverse complement strand
GAAAATTAAGCCCTTTCTGCTTCAGTGCCAATGCATGTGCATTTGTAATGCTGTCCCACAGGTGCTTCTGTTAGGCTCAGGAGTTATTATTCTGCAGCTACACAAGATACACATGGATGCGCAGCCTCAGAGTTCAAATAAGATACAGCTTGGTCTTGCTCTGCATGGGCTAAATCATGGTCTAACAGATCTTAAAAGGTTGCATAGATGACACTGAGTTTTATGTTGCATATAAATGGCTTGTTTTCTTTTAGAGTTTTTCAGTCTGTTGTAGAATAGTATCTCCACTGGCTATAATGAAGAAATTATCCTTTGGGAGATTGTTAGGAGGCATCATTCCACTGCTCATGTCGAAGTACATGTTCTCTGAGGACACACACACACATGGACTGACGGACAGTCTAGCAGCCCTTAGGTGCAATATACATTGATCAGAGAACAGCTTTAATCCCCATTTTATTTTGGCCAATGTCACCTAGAGGTCACACTGTGAGATTATCGTGGGATTGTCTCACCATGATGCTTCATCACCTCTTTATTTATTTACCTGTGTGGCCCTGGAGAATGCTCTGAAGTAGAGTCATACTTATCCTTTATTTAAGAAGATTGGCCTGCACATATAAGTCTGAGAGAGAGGGGCAGACAGCTCATGGCCTGCTTTTGCTTGCTGTTGGTCACCCAGATCAATAAAGCACAATTGGGTTCTCAAGTCTGAGAGACAAGCTCTACCATGGTGGCACTTGTGGAGTGATCAACGTTGATAAAGACTTTATTAGATTGTATTGACTGATCATTTTTGCTTTCATGCCCTCATCTGCCCCCTTCTCGCCCTCATCTGCCGCCTTCTCTTCAGATGCACATTCACATCGTAAAGTAATAGATTCTAAGCTTACCCTTAAAAGTTCTATGATTTAACACAATAATAATAATGATCACTTTTTCTCAAGCTTTTTTATTTACTTCAGAGCTTTTGCTATTCTTGTCTGACGTTTTGGATTTCAGATACTTTACCTTGCAAAATCTATAAATTGTGCAGGAAAGACCATTTTCTATACACACTGCAAATAAGAACATTGGAGCTGTAGAAAAATGATCAATGCTAAAGATTTACTTTTGAAATAAATTATGAAATACCCTGTCCTTCATTTTACAGGGAATTGTAGACATTTTCAAGTTATTTTGTATTTTATTTTCAATAAGCTGCAGGGATATTAAATGATGCAAGCTAATACTTGTTCATCACATGTGCACTTGATGAAAGTGGTCAAGGTTCATCTTGAGCTTTGAAGTAGAAAGATGGCTTTTTTGTGAGGCAGCTCTTCCATAACGCCCTAATCCCGGCTGTATTGCTATGGAAAACAGAACTGCAGCAGAGCATTTTCAGCGTGACTCTGCTAATTTTTCCCATGTTGTTTTACCTGGTTTGTGTTTTGTAACCTCTCACCCTCCTCTTGCTGTTACTTTAAGATGGGCTGCTTACCAAGCCTGAGTGGATTGGCCTGAGGTGCTTTCCTGTCTGCAGATGCAGCATCGGGTCACATTTTGTTCATACAGTGTAGGACCCTTTGCATCTGTGAATTTCTGGCTCTGGGAGCTTTTATGTGCATGCCTGTTTTTCATGTGAATACATTTTGTTGCTTTCTTATCCCTCCCTTTTTCTCAGCGTAATCTTCTTTGTGCCTTAGGACCTTTATTTTCAACACTAAGAAGTGGTTGTTTTAGAGAGTTTACTGATGGAAAACCTTTTAATATAACTCTTAAGAATTCTGGTGTGTCAATTTTGTGCTTATTTATTAGAGTAAAATCCCTTTGTTATTAAGGGTAGAAGTTCTGTTTATGTACAGTTGTTGCTCTGACCATGAACTTTAAAGTCTTTTCAGACATTTTCATTAATGTCAAATCCTACATTCTATACCACTGCCTTACAAAAGCTTTTGGAAGATGAGTTGTAATAAGATATCCTATAAAGCTGAGATGAATTATAACCACTCCAGGAAATATTGTGGTTTGAACTCGTTGTTGTTTTTATTTCAGCTGTCTGCCTCATTTCTCTCATATTGTGGTGTCTATAATTAATTGATCATTTAAGGTAAAACATTATAATCTGCTAGTGAATCTTTATAGTCAGGCATGTAGTCATACGTTTTTGCAAGGGTATTTTTAATATTGTTAAAACAGCAGTGACAAAAGCTATATCAGTGTTTTATGTATTCATAAGCTGTGTTTCCTTTTAGACCTCTCTGAAGTGGAGCCCAACGTGTTCCTGCGACCCTTTTTGGAAGTAGTTCGCTCCGAGGACACCACTGGACCGATCACAGGGCTAGCTCTAACATCTGTCAACAAGTTCCTCTCTTACGGCCTCATAGGTAAAATTATACTTTATTTATTTTTCTTTATCTTCTGCCTGGCATCCTGCAACTTAATTACAACATCTGTAAATATGTAGTGAAGGTTTCTTTTGTCTTTAGAGCCGATATCTGTACAATACAAAGCTAGAAGTATATGCAAGTTTAAGGATATCAATAAAAGGAAACAAGGGAACAAAGTGATATCCACTTTTTGTGTTTTGTGCATGCTGTGCTACAATAGGCATTAGCACAGCCTGTTCTCTTTGTCAGCAAAGAAATATGGTGTGATGCTGCCAGTGAGTGTCAAGTGTGAAACTAACACAGCTCCAGATGTTATCCATCCATACGATTTCTGTAATCTCCAGTAAATAGCTGGCGTTGTTGAATAAATAATATGGCAACACTTGTCAAGCAACCGTATGGTTTGCACAACAAAACATGCAGAAAGATTTGCTATGACCTGATAGAGTTGCATCAAGAAGTGATTTAACCTGCCTCTAGGTCTGACCGTTGAAGTATGGTCACACCAGACACAAATAAAATCTAACTGGTGGAAAAGCCCATACACTTGAATGGAAGATGACACGGCACATGGAAAGTCAAAGTCAGATTTATTTATATACCACAGAACATTGTCCTGAAGCAGCTTTACAATTGTCTACGCTCACAGGCCCAATTACATAAGCGTATGGTGACAGCGACAAGAAAAAAACCCAATTAAATATGGGAAAAAGGAAAAAAAAAACCTTAGTAAAACCAAGACTCCAAATTAGGTATCACTCTCCTTGCATTGTTTGTAAGAATTGAAATAAATTACCTAAATATTACATTTATGATATTATTGACATAGTTGACTAGAGTAATAAGGAGAAAATTATTTCAAAAGTAAACCACAACTTAACGCAGCCAAGAGGGTATCACATAAGACATCAGGGGGTCATGTACTGGAAGACTAAACAGAGGAATGGCATATGGTTAATGTTATAGGTTCACTATTTTGCCCATTCACAGCTTAAAATGTTATGAAAAACAGTAAATGAAACGCCACCTAAAATGCAGTGGGCATATATACAGCATCATCTGATGTGCGTGGGTTACATTTAGCATACATTTTGTCAATAAATACTTCTGTGCAACACGGCAAGTTGTAATAAATTTATATATTATAAATATATACAATAAATATTTGGTGCAAACATTAGCGAAGCATTAATGCCTACTGGCACTGACACAACCCCCATATCATGACAGACCGTGGCATTTGATTGTTGCTGATAATACTCTGGATGGCATCCATTTCTTCTGTAAAATACCTGAAACATTGATTCATCTGACCACAATACACGTTTTCCACTATGTGACGGTATATCCTAGATGCCCAGTTGCTGCCGCTTCTGGACATGGTTAACATGAGAATTCTTATTTGCACTGTGAAGTGGCATTTGTGAGCATTTGTAACTCTATATTATAGTGCTTGTCAAAGTAATCCTTTGCCCATGTGTTTGTCAGCTATTGATGAATGATGGTTCTTGATTCAGTGCCATCTGAGGAATTGTAGATCACGTGTCTTCAGCTATCGTATCAGCCAATATAATAATGCCAATATGCATATTTTTTTTCTGTTAATACTTACTTTCTGTTTTTTGAACTATTACAACAAACTTAGTTGACTAGATAAATTAGTTTAATTGTTACATTTAACTTCTAGGTCACCCAAGGTGGATGGGTCCCTTTTTGAGTCCTGTTCCACCCCCTCCTCCCCTAGATTTAATTCTCATAGCATTTAGGGAGACCATCTTTGCCACTATCACCCCAGGCTTTCTCAGTTTGGGGTTGGCTACAGATATTAACAGATAATTTAAAATTCTAAAGCTGCTTTGAGAAAATGCTCAATCGTAAAAGGCTCTATATGAATAAATTTGACTTGACTTTGACTATTGTCAATAATCAATAATAAGCATTGCTATTTAGCAGTTAGTGTAAATTGGTATATCATGGCTTATAGTCTGAATAGTGGGAAATATCTGATATGATAATGTTTTCCCAGCCCTAACACTTATACAGTGTGAGCTGCTTTAATCCCAGGTGAACACACTTGACGAGCATGACATATTAATGCACTTGTATGAGTGTGTGATTAAATGACCTTTTGGCATGTGAGTGACTGTGCGTTGACTGACGGGTTATGCTCATTCAGTCTCCTCTAATCTGCCATGAAGAGTGACATTATCATTACTCCGAATTAGCATTCCCCAGACGAAACACACACCACATTCTGTAGTTCGCTGTTTTATAGCTCAGTTTGATTTCCGCACTGGCATCTCTTATCATTTAGCATTTGTGTTGGCTGATTTCTAACCCACACTAATTCAGCTCTTCAGACTAAGAAGCAGTCTGGCTAGATCCATTTTCCTTAAATCAAGCCTTTGAAGTTTTAAAGCAATTTCATATATCATATAGCAAACGTTCTCCATGAAGAGCACTGCCATCTGCAGGGGAAAGTCCTGATGACATTTTGTCTTATCTGCATGTCAGATCGGGAAAGTGTAGCTTCTTTGTGTCAGGTCATTTAATCTACTTCTTTGTAGTAGTGTTTTTATCTTGCTATATATTTAAAATATATTGTTATACCACCTGCAGTAATGTTACCTAATTTAGTTTAAGTAGTTTTCAGTCATTTTCGCACACATTTGTTGACAAACAGTCTCCTCAAAAACTTTCGCAGATTATGATTACAAGTATCTAATGACATCACCTGTGTGAAATTACATTCTTATCGCTATGTTATAAACATTATTGACCCTAAATTACCTTGGTCCCAACCTTTTTTTTGGAAGGGGTTGCTGCTTGAAATGCAGGACTGGATGTGTTTTAATAAATTCATTAATGACCAGACAAAGCATATATCAAATAACAAACAAATTTTGCATAAATATCTTACTAAATTATTTGCACACTTTGCAACAACACACGTACTATTGCTAATACTGCCCACAAAAATTAGGGTTATACATCAAAATGTAATATTCCATAATGAAATATCTCCTCATTTCTTTGAGCAGTGTAGTAGAAGTCCATGTCGCTAAACTGAACTGCTGTACTTTTTGTACTATGTACTTTAACTGCTGTAATTGCTGTACTGTTAATCTCAACACTAGATGGATTGAGAGCTTGTATTCTGACCAGCGCATGTGCCTTTTATCAGCCAGCCATTGTTGACGTGTCTCGTTTTCTCTCACTCTTGTATACAGTGAGACCCGAACTCATCTAGCACAGTGGGGGGTCTGTATTTGTGTGAGTGAGTTCATTTGCTGAGGGGTTAATTCCTTCTCAATCTCATGCCTGAGGTTGGGTGACTCTGGGGGATGGCTGCACTGACAGATATACAGATCCTACTTTTCCCACTCTCCTGTTCTCACTCCTTCGTTTCCTAGTCCATCATGCTAAGATTTCCTACATTTGCTGCTCTGGTGGCAAGTCAAATGAACACAACCATGTGATTTGTTTTGTAACTTGTTGGGAATGATCTACATTGTGAACTGTAAAGGTGCTTCAGTCATACTACCTGACGCTGAGGATAACATTTACTTGATCTTAAAAGAACAGGATAAGCATAAAATTGTTCTGTTTATCTATATGTGCAGCTCTCCCTAAAGGTGCAGCTGGATAGTAGAACTTTTTTTTTATTCTGAAAAAGCTCAGTTTTTTTTGTTTTTTTCTACAATTGCAAACAGTCCACTGTTTAATTCTTCACCCATTATAAGGGGCAAACCCATTAGCGTAGCTCCATACAGCTCCAAAGATCCCTGGTTTCTACACCATGTGCTCCAGTTTCTTCCCACGTTCCAACGACATGCCTTAATTGGTCGCTCCATATTGTCCCAGGCTGCGCCTGTTCCCGCACGTTGTCCGCCCTTCCCACTCCCCTCACTTATACTTTAAAGATGTGCTCACACAGCACAGTGGGCATCATGGCTGGACACACTCTGTTTTTATGTTTTTGTTTTATGCGTGCTGACACGTGTCCCTCTCACACAACTTATAATAAAATGATTGATTGATTATGCAACAAAATTATTTACGGTTTCTTGTGCTGCACATATTAGAAGATTTATGCTGTGTTCCATGCGTACCCTTATCCTTTCATGATACGAAGCGATCACACTAGTCAAACAAACCACTCTTTGTGGGTCAAACGTGCCTGGGGCGCAGTACTGTTTACCTATGAGTTCACCATCCCAAAGATGTATTTCTGTGGTATGTGACTTCCCATCTGTAGCCCCTTGGAGATTCCACATCACCAGGGTGGTTTTTTTTTTGGCATTAAAAATGCAATTTCAGTTTGTGTCACTTTCTAAGCTAAAAGAGAACGAATGAAAAAAGGTTGTGCATTTGTGGTTCATTATATTTACAGCTTGAGAAAGGAATTTTGGGAGCTCTACTGCCTTGCCTTGGGAACGATGAGCAGCAGCTCTATTGCTATACACAGCCGCTGCTCCTTCAGGTCACTGCAGGCAAAGCAGTAGCATTATTGGTTGAGAATTTGCTTAATGTACATTTGCTTTATTGAATAATTGACTAATGAAGTTTGTTTTATTTGTAAAAAAAAATATTATACCCAGCTAGCTTTATTTGAAGTTGTGACTGCTGAAAATAATATATAAATAATTAATTAAGTGACTTACTTATCTGTTTAGGCCAGCCATGCTTTGATTAAAAACAAAACTGTCAGTACTTTTAAAAACAAATTATAGTATCATGTAACTTTTTTTTCCCCCCAAACTTTTTAATGCAGTTATACTGAGTACCGAGCTATATCATGCATATTCTTGTCTGATGAGCAGCTTTCTCATGGACCGTGATGTCTGAATGGATTTTGACTTACTCATTTACTGTGTGTCAGCTGTTTGAAGCAGTCTCACACACATGTGCGCAGTCCCCCGGCCCCAGTCATGCTGCTATTATTTCAACAAGGACCATGCCGCCTGTCTGTGTAGCCGGTGCCAAGTGAGGATTAGTATATAGATGACTTCTGATGTTGTGCTGAATAGCCTATGGCTCTGGTTTCCGTGGCGATTGGACGTTTGGAAGAGGTTCACATGTTTATTGTGGCCCTTGCTTTGAGATAAGTGCTGAATTCACAAATGCTCGTAACCTTTTTTTGCTTTTCGAAGTGTTTTAGGAATGACTGACTGAAGAATCAGTTAAGGGGTTCTCTGACTTTTGCTAATAGACCTAATGACCTTTCTGTAGTAATGTAAATAGTGTAAATTTCCAAATAGTTTATGGAACAATTTAACTATTCTGACTGAATGAGCAATTATTACGCATTTGGTGTATACTTACTGCATAGAAGAATCCATTTTCCAGGCTAGTTAAATAAAAGAAAGGAAATTATGTGGAATTACAAAGGTAACTGAGTGGCAATGAGTTTGAAGACCACGTTGTCTCCACTCGTCCCTCTTTTGTTCAGTTCCTATTAAGTGAAATGTTCTCTGCTATTGCTACGCTACCTGCACAATTGCCCTGGTTTCCATTCCACGCAGGCTTTGCTTCTTAGTTAATGAAATGCTCTTTAAAAGTGATGGGAAAGGAAAGCACCCTGGCTCCAGCTTGCTATCTGACCAGCTTAGGTTTCAAAACACTGACTCCTGTTGCCTAGACAGCCAATTTACCCACCTGCCCCCAAAGGACACATCTGGTGATTAGATGTCGGATGTCTGTGATGGACAGTCCTTGTTCAGCATGCAAAAAAGGAGTTCTGTGGCAAGAAATTGGCTTATTGTGGACGTTTAAAAAAAAAATTAAATTTATGGCAATTCTGATTCTGGCACTCTCTTGGACAGTGCTCATTCTGATTCTAATATGCGGTCAGAAGGATGAGTCTGATATATTTATATCCATTTTAGGAATTGTCTGGTTTTAATGACCTTTGACTTATTTTATTCTGTCCTTTGCAGAAGCAAATCATGAAGGAGCAGCAGAGGGGATTGAGAACATGGCAGATGCCGTCACTCATGCCAGATTTGTCGGGACAGACCCTGCTAGTGATGAGGTGGTACTTATGAAAATCCTGCAGGTAATGGCATTACATATTAGACTTTTTATTTACAACTTTTTTGCACCTCTTTACTGCTATGACTTGTACTTTGCCTGAGTCTGCATGTCCTCCCCGTGTCCATGTGGGTTTACTCTGGTTGCTCTGGTGCGCTGGTTTCCACGCACAGTCCAAAGACATGCATTAGGTTAAGTGGTCACTCTAAATTGACCCATAACTAATGTGTTAATATCACTTTGTGTTTGTTGTGAATACAATCATTGATACTGATACAGTGTTAAACTTTATTGCTATGTACTTGGGTTGGTGTTGAGGCAGATTCTGTGTGATCTTTTTAGGTTCTGAGGACATTGCTGCTGACTCCAGTGGGAGCCCATCTAAAGAATGAGTCAGTTTGTGAGATCATGCAGTCCTGCTTCCGCATCTGCTTTGAGATGAGACTTAGCGGTGAGCCAAGGAATAAGGAACATGATAGCTAACCTTACATCTATATGCATTAACATTGTCTTATTTGCCACATTGACATTTTCCGCTGTTGGCACAGCGTTGGCACGGTTGAATCTCGAAATGCTGGCCCACTGTATCTTAGTGTAGTTCACAACTCCCTGCCCCCAGTGCCTGAGCAGGGCAGTAATAAAGCCTAGCACTAATCCTAATCAAACAGAGCAGGACTCAAGAGCCCTGATCTGCTGCTGCTCCCTCTTTTCTTAGCTAACCCCATACTCACATTATCCGTGCTTTCTCTGCCCTCCACAGAGCTGCTGAGGAAATCAGCCGAACACACGCTGGTGGACATGGTGCAGCTGCTCTTCTCCAGGTAACCAGATAGAGGGGGATGGAGGTGTATGAAATAGAAAGACGGCTACAGTGGGGGATGGGGGATTAAGAGCCCAGTTGTCTGCTGGGTGTAAACATAATCAAACTGAAAATGAGACCAAACACAGCAGGAACTTGCTTTGGATTCCTAATGGTTTCCAATTTCACTCTCAGATGGTTCCCCTAGATTTTGCACTTCCGACGTACACAAAATCCAGTTCCAGCAGAACACTAATGAGACTGCGACAGTAGGGTATTTTTTTTGTGTGAGCTAAGCCCCCTCCTGCTGACGCCATAGCTGGTAACAGTGTGTGAAGAAGACATCTTTCTCTAGTACACTAATACGCTGCAATGAATGTCATTAATCTGTGGGAAGCACCTCTCAGCCCTGCCATGCAGGTCATAGTGCGCTGCTTCTCTAATGCAAAAACATGATTATGGGATGGCATTTATCAGAGGTGCGTATCTGTGGAGACAGCGCTTGCATTAGGCTTCCAGTCACATCTCACTCAGACGACAATGAGCCTACAAAGCAACCTGGTCTACCATCTGCATATAAATGAGGACTGTACACACATGCACACAAACTTCTATAGACATATATGGTGCTTGGTGGAAAAACAAAATGCATGTTTTAGTTAGGTAATTTGATTTCTGCATGTTTAACAATTTATATATATATATGATTTAAGTCTGCTGTCTGCCAAATTAGTCACTTTGGTTAGTCATTTTTGTAGACCCTCCCGTTTTGTGTTTCTAATAAGGTTGGAAGAGCATAACAATAAGTATGTATTTGTGTGTATTCGCGCATGCATAAAGAAGAAAGAGGGTAATCGGCACCGGTTGTGGTGTATACGCATGCGTGAGTGTGTGGCACAGTGGAGTAATGAACAGCGGCTCTTATTGAGTGCTCAGGAGGAGGCTCATAAGTAGCGTGCTGAAAGCATTAAGGATGTTAATCTGTTGGACTCACAGATCATCCAATAATCGAGCCAGCAAGACAACACTCTATTAACACAAAGAGTTAACATCAGTCCTGTCTGTCCTGCTGTGTGAGATTTGACGGCTTATTTAAGGCAAAGCTGCAATGTCCACACAACCCATCATGAGAACATCATCTCTTCTAATTCAGCTAATGAACGGGCAAAGCAGGTCAAAAAGCCATGACTCGTGAACAAAGATGTTAGCTCCGCTTACATATTACCTTTCAGCTGACCTTAGAAAGGCCTAAGAATGACCAAGACTTTTAATCTGTACCAGCTGGATGAGAACCATGCTCTCATAGCTATTGACCTCAACTACTTTTAGATTCACTTTACTAGCCGACAGCATAGCAATAGCCTTATAGTGGTATGTTAAAGCAAAGTGTGCCATTAGTCACATTTGATCCCATTGCTGCCAATTTGTTTTTGACTAAATTAGATGTTGTTGTTTGTTAAATGCAAATGCTGACTTCAATATGATCAATATGTCTCTATGGTCTACCACTAGTTTTTTTGTTCTTTCTGCAGGTTACCACAGTTTAAAGAGGAGGCTAAAAGTTTAGTGGGCACCAACATAAAGAAGGTAAATATCAACAATGTATGCTGGAGGTGATATGAGTGTCTTAGTTGACATGACTGCCTCTGCCAACTTTCTTCTTCTGTGCTTCTATCTCGACCCTGCCTCTCAACTTAAAACCTTATATCTGTTACCCTTCTACAGCCTTGTACAAAAACAGCTTTTCAGCACAAGTGCTGTCATTCAGCTCTTCCATTGACATTAGCTGTCATGGATAAATATCATAAGGCTATACTGATGTGGTCGACACGACTGCACATGTGGATGACTTACTAGAGACCCATATTTCCTCTTCCATTCTATGGTGTGCCACGTGCCCTTTTAGTACCTTACTCTGCTGGTTCTTCTCTACAGGTCCCAGGCTGTATCCTGGACACACAAGATCTTATTTATGCAGATCACCCTAGAAACACCAATCAGAGAGGTTTAGAGAGGGTACTTCTTATTTATTGAATGCAGGAGTAATGATTGGACAGCTGTTGCATTTAAATATGCTGGAAAGCATGGCTTAAAGCAGGGACTGCATGGGGTGTTTTTGAATTTTCTGAACAATCGGTCTAGCAAGTTGTTGTAAAAAATGAAAGTTTAAGAACTGTTTTAATTTGCGAATACTACAACCAAAGTGACATTAGCTTATAAATAGTGCAGAGGTTTTGTCAACACACATATTTCATGCAATATAATAAGGACTGCAACAAAAACTTTTTTTTTTGCTACACATATTACAATCCCAATTAAATGGAATGCTGGAGAGCTCCAAAATGGTGCACCTGTAAATCCATTGCTTAATCCTGACAATGCAGTAGAGCATTTTTTGTTGTTTGTAGAGCTGTTTTTTGTAAACAAGGAGTTGCCCCTCTCCTATTAATCAAAGGACCACTTGCCGATCTTGTGAGCATACTTATGGAGAACAGAGCAGGGCAGTTAGTGCCCTTTTCTAAGCACATTCAGCTGCCCTTCAATGTTAAATGTGAAGCAGATTAAAAAGAAGAGGTGTGTGGCTTCACATGTCTCAGAGAAAGCAGGCATTAGTCCCGGTGAAAGCTACCTTATGACAGGGTGGACTTGTGTAGTAGATGAGAATTTGTCACTCCCTCAAATTGAACAGACATTTACAGGAGTTGGACAATAAAACTGAAACACCTGTCATTTTAGTGGGGGAGGTTTCATGGCTAAATTGGACCAGCCTGGTGGCCAATCTTTATTAATTGCACATTGCACCAGTAAGAGCAGAG
>JAUZSU010192690.1:0-12018 GCA_034780255.1 Parotocinclus maculicauda | reverse complement strand
CGGGAGTTTTTGGGTAGTGATGCCAGAGACTAAGAGTTTCTTCACAGATATTACATACTGTACACGTTCTTTGGTCCGATTAAGCGGAATTTTAGTCCAAATGAGCGAATAACATTACACATATATAATAGGATTTGTTTCTGTACTTTAGGATCTGGTCCCATTAACCGGTGGTCCTATTAACCGGAATCAACTGTAATTACTTTGCAGCTTTTACAGATACATGGTGTGGAGCGGAAGAGAAAAGATTTGTGTAAAAAATTGACGAAAGTGTATTTTTTAACATGGTACGATTAGTCATCATTGTTTTTCACAACAGGAAATTGTTTATTGGGTCATTTGTTGCACTGGTAAACAATAAAGTGTGATAGCGCTAAGAAGGAGATGTTATACTTTACCTGTAAAAGTGATCGTTAAAACCTAACCGATGCGGCGTCTCATCTCGGGAGGTCGCCTCCTGCAGGCGAGGTGGAGGAACTGAAGGGAAAGCAGACAATAAAACGAGATTAGATTTACAGCTTTGCAGAGGAGTCGAGCGTCTGCCTCTCATAACGACAGAAATAGCTAACAATTAACGGCAGCGAGGACGTCTGATGGGTCCTCATAAAGAAAGGCGCCTTCATTACTCCAGCGTGTGTGTTTACTGTTTCCACACTCCTGCCCCGTGAGTAAGCGTAGGCGTAAATACTCGAGACAGTTCATTTAGCGGAGTTGTTGTGTTATGTTTTAGACGAGGCGAAACACTCCGGGGGGGTGAATAATTTACGGAGCCGTCCGATCAGGACGTGGCGAGACACCGTTTTATGGTTTATACCGATTTAGTAAACATTCATCTGCTCACAGGAAGATCACAAAAAAACATCGTCTTAAGCAATGCCCTAGGTTTGGTATGTTCTCCCGTGTCCTAGACGGGCGACTCCCTGCCTCTGTTTCTCAGGCTGCGTATGGAAACTGGACACGTCGAATAGTTTTGGAACCGACTTCCTGTTATCGTTGGGTTCTGGCCAAAACACGCCGCGTGTTTTGTCTGATACGAGGGCTGGCGACCTTGGAGCGCCCGAGAAACATTTTGGTAAACAGAGGGTTTCTAGTGCGGATCAAACTTTTGGGAAATGAAAGTACACTCGCTTGCTTAATCCAGTTCAAGATCGTGGTGGCAGAACAGGGGGCAAGGCGAGAGAACGTGCAAACCCCACACAGGCAGTGGACGGCCCGGGCCTTCTCTACGTTATTTATTGGAACTGGAAAAGCCTGCACTGATGCGATCCATACATAGAGAGTAAGTTTAAGAGAAAGCGAAGAACGTCCATTTGCAAGTCTCATTAAAAAGGTCCGTTTTTGATCCTCCTTTAGAAAATCAAACCTATTTAAAAGGCGCGCTAGTAAAAAGCAGGACTAATTGCTGGACTCCGACGCTGGAATGCTGATATGCATCTGTTCTGGCTCTGCCGTTTTATGGGGTTCACGTGAGGTAACATCGGTTTATAATCGGTGCATGTAAAAGAGTTTTAGCTCCATTCGGCTCAAACAAACCTGCCTTTCATTTGCGGGAATTATTCGAGCCGTGAACATGACACCATCCATCAAAAAACGAAAACCTCCAACAAAATGTTCCTGACGCACATAAAAGAGTCAAAAAGTGACGTATCCAAAGCAGGGGCATTAAGGGGATTTACGAGTCAATCAAGGGAGCAGTCGCAGCCTGATGCTTGATGGAGACAGGAAATAAGGAGGGTTTTACGGTAAAATGAAATTCGAGTTTATGCATCGAAAACTTTTCCTTTATTTTTCACCGTGGTTGCTGCTCTGCGTTAGAAACCCGCAAGCGGAGCCGACGCTCATAAAAACGAGACCTTTCCTTTTTTTCACTGATAAGGGGTTGTCAGGGGTTTGGGTTTGATTTACACGATTGGAAATAACAAACAAAAGTAAATAAAAGATTTATTTACACCAGGGAATTCTCTTTTGGCAAACATGGAAATGGATACGAAGAGATTTGTATTGATTTTATTTTATTTTTATTCGTGTTCAGGGTCACGGGTGCATTGGCGCAGGTGCATGGATGCCAGTCTGGAACCCAAATCGTAGCGCTTGCGTGATTTAAATTTATATAAATAATAAGGTCTGCAAGCAGGACTAAGATGAATGTTGGCGCTTAGAGGGGAGGCACAGTGGCACAGTGGTTAGCACTCTTGACTCACAGCCCCAGAGACCTGGGTTTGAGTCCAAGCCTGGCCTGTGGTTTCCTCCAGGTAATCCAGGCTCCTAGGTAACCTGGTGTCTCCAAATTGTGTGTATATATTTTATATATATATATGTGTGTGTGTGTGTGTGGGTTTGGCACCCGGTCCTCTCCTGATGTGCTGCCAAATAGGCCCTGGCACCCACATCCAGAATTGGATAATGTAAATATGAAAATGCATCCAGGTACTGAAATATCTGGCAACCTTGGCGATGTGCGCTCCACCCAGGTACTTTGCGAAATGAGCCCCACACATGCTTTCGCACTTTCCCTAATCGAACCGAAGCATATTATCATAGGATAGGATATCACCGATGTTGCTCTATTTATACAAATAAAACTCAAACCCACTCACCTTCCAGTCTGTTTGGATGCATTCTCGAAGAACTTGGTTTTGGAGGCGACGCTGGAATAAAAAAAAAAAAAAGGCCAGAGAGAATAAATCATTAGCCTCATAACAAATATAAAAACTAACGATTAAGACCAACGGCACGTCTCGGGATCTAAACCCGAACCCTCGGCGGACGGCTGATTAGCTCGTCGTTACTCGTGCTCCTGGGTTTTACTACCATACGGAGATTCTTAAACCTCACATGCTAAAAGCACTTGCGCTGTTGGCACCGCGTTACGCATTACTCCTTCCAAACATTATGGCCCACGTGTGAGAGACTGGACTGACTTTTATGTGCGCCGTGCACATGACCTCAGCCTCTATCAAAGTATCTAATGACTTCCTGTTCGAGATTCTGAGTGTTCAAAGCACGCTTTAAGAGCAAACGGCCGACGGCGATTGGCCAATTTGTGGTTTTTGTCATCGCAATTTCTGCTTTTGCTCCCTAAAAACAGGTCGTTTAGATTAAAAAAGGGGAGTTTTACCACGTGGAGTACCCCAGGGCTCTGTTTTGGGCTCCGTTTTGTTTTTACAGTAGTTCTTAGTATTATCCAGTGGGCCGTCATTTGGGGAGGATCTCGAGTGTCTTGTCTTGAGAGTTGTTTTGTTTTTATTGTTGTAGATCTTACTGTTTTGCAGTACCTGAGGGTTCGGTTCTAGGCTCAGTTTTAGTTTATAAGTCTTAAATCTTCCTATTTCTGGTGGCTATATTTCATGAGGTACCCCAGGTCTCTGTCTTGGGCCTTGTTTTGTTTTTAAGTGGCAAGTCTTCTATTTTTGGTGCCGATATCTCATGAGGTACTAGTGTCTGTTTTGGGTCTTGTTTTGTTTTTACAGTTGTAGTTCTTCCTATTTTTCAATGGCCATCATCTGCGAGGTCCCTCAGGGCTCTGTATTGGGCTCTGTTTTGTTCATAAGGATGC
The DNA here is from genome assembly GCA_034780255.1 of Parotocinclus maculicauda. Lineage (NCBI taxonomy): Eukaryota > Metazoa > Chordata > Actinopteri > Siluriformes > Loricariidae > Parotocinclus > Parotocinclus maculicauda. Next base: position 8,462 of record JAUZSU010192690.1, on the reverse strand, counting down.
AGGCAGACTCACTTCTCTATCTTGGAGTGCCTTTTTTTCCCTCGGGCTTCCAAAAACGTATCATCTACCACTTTTTAGTTTCTGGCTTAGGTATGTTTGGTACATCAGTGTTGTTGCTACTCGATGGTGTACACTTTTTTGCCCGTCTCCGTGTTTTTAATTGTCAGTAGCCGATTTTAGCAGCAGCAGCAGCAGAGTTCCAGCAGTCCTAAGCTCAAGCAAGGTTTTTTTTTGGCTGCTGCTGCCTCAAAAAGAAGCGCTGGATGTTTGAGCATTTCTGGTCAAAGTGACAAATCACGGCAGCTGACGTTCCGCAGCTGATTCCCGCTAATATACAGAGCTATCCTCGAAATCCTGGCCCTATTTTATGATTCCACCTCGAAATTTGACAAGCAAATTGTTGCAAGAGGAGGCTTATCCAGCACTGAGCTACTGCAGGAATAAAAATGCTTGTCATCTCTCTCTGTATCTGAGACTTTTCTTTTTCATTTCCGTGGTGGACCAGGACTGTCCAAGGTCCAGGGTTCAAGTGGAGCTCCCAAGTCGCCAGTGTTGCTCGGATTGTAGAGTATAAACCTAAATGTGTAAATCACTTGATGGCTGTCCACACAGATAGTGGGAGAACATGCCAAAACTCTCACAAGTACATTCAGCCTTTGTACTGGCCAGCCTCCACTAGTCAAGCAGGTCAAGATGTTAAGATGCTAAAGGGACCAAATGATCTGTCAGAGCTGGGATATTTTATTGGTTTAGGTATTTTGTTTTCTTTGGCCTATAGTGGTTTGATCAGGTTACTGCTGGGTTCATCAGCCTTCAGTCAGGGGTTTAAGCTCAGAACCTGGTGCACCTATCAGACCTGGATAAAATGCTCCTCAGGGACAATCTGGTCATGCTTCATATTTAAGGCTTCCAGTCCGTTCTGGTCTGTATTTTCACTCTTAAGGCATTACATATATATATTTATTCCATTAAGGCAACTTCCTGGCTGCTTGTGTAGAACTGTATTTCTCATTGAAGCCCATCTAAGTGTTTGCTGAAACAAATCCAAAAAGCTTCATGGTGGGGTTTTTTTTTTGCCTCTGAAAGCTTGTCAAAGCAACCAGATACTCGAGTTACCATCAAACACACACCAGCGCACACATGTTCGACTTTCACCCCTCGCTGCTTTTAAGAAGACTATAAATCATGCCGTGTATCAAATCAATTTCCATGCATTCCTCCGGTTTAAAGTGCAAGGGCTTGCAAGAAGCTCTGTCTCACTTTCCAAAAACAACCCAAACATTTTGGCCTGTCACTATGGCCCAAAGGTTGCACTCACTATGATGTAGCTGCGTCCTCGGCTTGCGTTTTCGGACTGGCCGGGCATCGTGACGGAGGGTCCGGGGGCCGTGTCGGGGGCCGACAGATTGAGCTTCTATCCAAAGCAGAACGAACCTTCAAGGCTTCGGTCTCGGCTGTAAAACAAACACAAGAAACTGATCTGTTCTGATTCTGATTCGCACAGTCAAAAAAACATTTGAAACATTAGTCAGGTGAAAGAACACGCTGGCACACACACACACACACACACACACACACACACAATCCCAAGTCCATTAGAACCTGGACTAAATCTCGTAATAACCCAGGCATAAATCCTTACGCTAACTGGGAGTCTAGGAATTGTTTAGGCAAGACATGATCTTAAGGAACCTGGTAAGAACAACACGACTATTCAAGTGACCAAACGTCTAGAAGCTTCACTAAGCTTTTAAAGCCCCCAGAACGACTACCAATTTGCCACACCATCCAAAAATGCCAAATACCAAACTGCTGCCTTTGAACGGGGTTCAAAGCCCGAAATCCTCCAGGATCAGGTCCAAAATTTTAATGCACCAAAAAGCCTTTTTCCCACAATAAAGTCCTGTAAAGACGTAACGGCTACTCTGACTCAAACCAGCAAACCTCTGGAAGCTAGTCAGAAATCTCTTCATGCTCGAACCACAATCTAATCTTCTAATCGAATCTTCAGAATCCATTTCTCATTCAACCAGGAACCCGTGATGCCCTGAGGATGATCTGAACCAAGCACTTTTGTGCCAAAAATGTAGGGTTCAACCAGAAACCTTCCAGAACTTGGTCCAAACTCATATTATCATATTCTTCGTGTCATATTCTCATATTCTTCTTGTCCCAGTGTTATGCTGTCCCAAATACACACCATGGTCCAAACAAAACACTGGAACACGTTTCAGAACCACTCAGTCCGGATTTAACTTTTACATCATGTAGGACCAGGTCCAAAACCTTTATACCATAACAAGTTACAAAACAAGCTCCAAAATTTTTAAATCCCTAATAAATAACACAACAATCTTTCCAGAGCGAGGTCCAAAGCTCTTACCCGACCGACCAATATTCAAACATTCTGGAAAAATCTCTGGAAAATTATTCAACTCTCTTAGAGACTCAAACGGATCGCTTTTGCCACCTGGTCCCAATTTGGTACTGCTTGAACAATTGTTAATTGGTGACCTGTGGACCTTTGGAGGTGGTGCAGATGCAACAGTGATGAAGTGAACCAAAAGGGAACATCTTGAATGAAAGGTTTATAGAGTGATAGAGCTGTCCATGTTCACACACCCCATATATATCAAGAAGACAATTATTTGGAGCTCAATCCAGACCACTTGATTCCTTAACGAGCGTTTGAAGTGGCCGTTTCATCAGAACCAGACCCAAAGTGTCCCCAAAGTGCGGACTAGGATTCAAGCAAGCAGTCAAATCCCGAACTCAAGTTAGTTTCATTCCAAAAATCTTCCAAAACCTGGTCCTATTAAAGATGGTTCGTTACAGAAGTCCAGCTAGATCCAGTTACCAAGTAAAACCAAGGCTTTAAACTGGTCATAGTCTCAAAATTAACTAACAAGGTTCAAATGCATCCTCAGTTTAGGGAAACTTTGGGGTTTGATCCATAATGTTTTCTGTACAATCTTCTAAAGTTCATACCAAACTACTAAGGTAAAAACGCAAGCATGCTCAAGCAAAAGTGATTTCAATCCAGCAACCTGATGGAATTTGGTTTGGATCATTCATGAGCTGACGGGGGTTTGATTCCGACATCGTTCCAAGACTATAGTCCAGGAAATTCCATATATACATGATCCACTATCATTCTTAAATCTGGCCTGAAATAAAAAAAAACAAAAAAAAACGAAATACTATCTGACAGGACGAATCATCAGCTCATCCTTCAGAGATACTCAGACAAACCCTATGAATATCCCAGACCTTCAAGATACCTGGACCAAATTTATGTCTCCTCTAACTGTCATCAAGGACTTAAGGAAAAAATATTTTAGCAAAAGTTACAGAACCTTTTGAAAAAGGCTACAGGAAATCTGTCGGTATGCTGGAGTCCTAAATCTCTCAACATAAGAAATCTTTCATGACTTGGTCCTTCATCTTCTTTTCTGGGCTGCTCATCCTGATCCACAAGCTGGATTGTCATACAGGTTTCTCATGCAGACCTCCCTCGCTATTAACCGGCACTAAGGATGCACAGGAACGTGCAGACGCTAGCACAGTGCGTACAGAAAAATGTGGAATCCACCATGAGTACCCAGAGTAAGCCCAAGCTAACACAGCGGACCTATGAATCATTTTGGATCAGATCCAGATTCAGATCACCAGATTTCAGCATTGTGGATCCGAAGCAGAAACAGGATTGGCTGCTGTTTAGGAAATTTGGATGAAAAAGGATGCAGAAGATTCAAGAGCATCCAAATCCTGTAAGTGGGTGAAATGTGGAACAAAGGCTCTCACCATAAGTCCATCAGGACCAACACGTTCAACCCAACGTCAAAGAAGGAGTTCACTGAGATCGGGTTTAAACCTCTTTACCTCCAAGTGACCACAAACCTTTCATGACCTGCTCCAAACTGCTTAAAGCCCCACGAAGGCTTTCAGGACCAGCTGCCATAACTCGACGTGGTTCAGCCAAGATTCACACCGCCACGGAAAATCTTTGTCCAGACAATTTAGTGCTAGCGTCCTGGAATCGGGTTCTAAAGTAAACTTCATGTCATCACTCTTAATTAGATGCCAAGAACAAAACCCTAGTAGGAATAATCCAAACAATACGACTGTAGGCTTTAAAGTCTCTATCTGTATCAGAACATGCCGAATTGTTACCTTCTCGGGTTGCTGAGAGGACTCGCAGCGGTTTCCTGCCCTGAAACGACTGGACACGTTCCACGGTCGCTCCCGGATCCCCATTGGCTGTGGCCGTGGTGGCCTGGCTTCCATCCTGAATCCTCGTAACAAGCTTGGAGACCTCGGAATCAGATAAGCGCTCCTGGCGTTCCTGGCGAGTGGCGGGTTTGGGCGGGATAGAGTGACGCTGGGCAGGAAACCGAGGTGGGGAGCAAACGGGCAGGGTCAGAGGAGCCGAAGGGGGAACGGAAGGTGGGGCAACAGTCGGAGGGGCAAGTTTGGTCCTCTGGTGCGGGTTCAGAGCGGCGTCGTTGGCGTCCCGTCCGGAATCTGAGCCGTTCAGGGCTGCGCCATTTTGCTCTCGACCTACAAGAGACAGCGGGGTCAAGATGTCAACATGGACCGAAGGTGGACCAGATGATCCCAGTGAGAGTATAAGAAGCTTAAGACACCTTCTGAGAGTGGACCGTCGAGGTACAACGTCAGTCTTCAAGGTCAGGACCATAGCAATGTTGATTTTTTTAGGCGGTTCAAACTGAAAGACTAAAACATGTCCTTGAGGGCACCAAAAGTCGTCAAGGTGTGTTTTGGACCTCAATAACTGAGTGTAAAACGTTAAACGGCTTCCTTAATGGACCCGACGACGTACCTTTGATGGTCCAACCCCTTTTGCGCCGATGGTTTTTCCACTAGGGAACTGTAAATATTGTAATAAATTCACAAAATGAAAATCTATTTCTCCATTTAATTCCTATAAATATTATGATTTATAATTTATAATTATGGCATATTATAAATAAATAAATATTAACATTATTTTATCAGTATTAAATAGGAATTTGTATTAATCTAGTACTACAGTATTGAAATAAATTATGAATATCGCATTTTAATATTATTTTATTATTTCAATAAAGCGCATGATTTTTTAAATCTTTATTATACTTAATTAATAGCACTAATTATTATTATTTTTGGACTTGTCCAAGTCAGGAAGCTCCAGTGTTGCAACACTGACCCCTGGACCACTGGCATCCCGTCCAGTGCTCCAGGTCTTTTAGTATCAGGGCGGAGCGGTGGCGCACATGGAGGTACTGCTGGCAAGGTCGTGGGGTTTGATCCTGAGTTAAGTATGTTCTCCCATCATACACCCAGACAGATGGGGTGAAAATGAATAAATGATGGGATTGTTTATTAGATTTATTTATGATACTGTTTAATTTAGTGTTCTGTTTGCATTTTGACACGTTAGTTGTCGTTCTTTCTTTTCACGCTTTGATCTTTATAGGATCGGACGGTTTGATGTTCGTTTGTTGTTTATTCGGTCGGGTTCTGCGTTATTACTCATCATTCTCTCACTGAGTTTTACTGCTAATTTGTTGAAGTGTGTGTGTGTGTGTGTGTGTGTGTGTGTGTGTGTGTGTGTGCGCAGATGTGTCTTGACCAGCATCTGGCAAGCCTGCGTGCACAGCTGCATGTTTTGTCTGATGCAACATGTGTGTTTCCATGCGAGTGTGATACAGAGTATCTGTATAGTTTAGGCTACACACACACACACACACACACACACACGGATGGCAGTAAGTGAGAGGGTGTGAGGTTTAGACTGGGTCTCTCACACAGCTGTTGTCCTTGGCATCACACTACAACATCTTTAAAAGCTTTCAGCCCAGAGGCTTCACACACACACACACACACACACACACAGAGTGCTGTTATGTAAACGGTAATATCATCTGTATAAACTTCTAAATTTAAAGCCATATGTTGCATGCTCTCATTTTCTGATTCAGCTTTAGAAGACACTGATCCTCCTTCGTCCTGGAACCGTCCTAACGTAGCTTTTTCGCTGATGCCGCTGATTTCAGGTTCCGGTTCCGGTTCCAGGCCCAGTTCCAGCTTCCTCGGCGTGGCTCCAAACTCAACCTGGAACTACGTGGTGCAGAAAAACCCAGACCTGTCCTCGATTATTCCTCCACCAACCTTTAGCGCTGGCACTAGTGGTGTCTGCATACTTTCGGCCCTATACCTTGTGATTACAGCGTCGGCGCTTTACACCGCTCCAGCTGATCCAGGAAGCTCAAACTGTACCCGTACAAACATTTGGTGGTTTGTGCTGCTTATGTACGGGCATGCAAATAGATAACAGGTACAAGAGAAGGTACAAGACAACACACACCCACACTTACATATACACACACACACACACACACACACACACACACACAAAGCGTGGTAAACAGACAAGCATGCTGACAGGTAGAGGTGTGAACCGTCGAGTGTATTATTACTTAGATTCAGATAAACACAAAGGGGGCGGACGAGACATCATGGAACGACTACTAATCACACACACACACACACACACAAACGCATACTTGTTATACAAGATACAACAACAAATGCAACCAGGGAGCTGCGTCATTTAACTAACGAATCCATTCACTGATAATAATAATTTCACTGTTTATTTACATTTTTATTCTAATAAATACTATAGTAAATATATTTATTTGACAGCTGAGGGAACGACATTTGAAAAATTACATCTTAATATGTATATTTATACTAAAAATGTTTTAAACTAAGTGCGTTTTAAGGTTGGAAAATCTAATTAGGTTTAAATGTGGTTATGAATGGAAAACGTTTATTTTGAAAAATAGTATGTATTTATATCGCTATTATTAAACACCTAAGACTTTTAAACTGATTCTTTAATTTTATTTCTAAATACGTGTAAATTATCAATCTAAATGTTTTCTGTAAAGTTATACATAGCCCAGGTTTCGATAAAACTCTAAAAAAAAAATAATTATAATCATTAAATAAACACACCAAAAATATACTTTAAAAAGGTTGAACACAAAATAAATCAGGCATAGAAGTGAGAATAATGATGATGAAAAAGAAGGAAATAAAATGCACAAACAGTGCAAGTTGTTTTTTTTGTTATAATATCATTTTATAAAATCATTTAAAAAAATACATTTTACATTTGGAGGTGATTTAAGTCAAAGGAAAATGAATCCGAAATATTTTAAATGGATTAAAGAAACGTAAAGGCTGCATAATATTAAAATTAAAATTGACATAAAATGGTTAAAAAGTTGCCGTTTTGATCCATCAAATAAAACTTACGTGTTTAGTAAACGCCCTTTTAAAATTTAACCTTTATGAAGTGTAATAAAAACGTTTGTTTACACTTAAAGTGATGACGAGGATGATGAAGGTTAAATGAGTAATGGTGATTTAGTCATAGAGGCAGAGTTTGAAAAAAACAAACAAAAAAAAACACTGGTACACATGCAGGGTTGTAAGAATGTCGAGTGTTAACTCTGTTACAGTCAGATCAAGTGAAAAACAGACTGGAAAAAGATCGAAACTAAATAAGAAAAACATGATTTTATACGGATTGAAGCGGAGGCTAAACGTAAGAACGTAAGAAATCTTAATTACTCTCGAAGGTCGGCGGCTGCAGGGCAGGGTAAAGCCTCGGAGGCCGTTTGGAGATGGTGATCGGCTGCCGTCTCCTCGGCGTCACCCTCGGGGGTGGGATGGGAGGGGCGAAGCTTTCCTCGGGTGGTCCGCTGAAGATCTGAGTTTGTGATAAAGACCAGACGTTTTATTTATATATATATATATATATTATAAGGCATCGTTATTAAGTCTGCTTCTGGAGTTCTGACCTTATGATAATCCTCGATCAGGATCTCGATTACGATGTTTTGAAACTTTATGTCCAGCATGGCGGCCACCGTCTCCTCTTCGGCTCTGAGCAGGGTGGGCCCGAAGATCACTCCCATGTTCGACGCCGTCATCAGGTTCTCGCCGCTGTGGCTGCAAACGCTACGGGTACAATGAAAGAAAAGAAAGAAAATGCCACGCTGTGAAAAACACGACACCTTTTGTGTTTAGGTATTTGTTTATAAATCCTTTACTGCACTGGTTAGTGCGGGTCTAATTCGTCACCACAGGGACCCGAGTTTGAATCTTGGCAGTGAGCTCGGTCCAGGTCGTGCACTGCTGGCTGTGCCTCCACCAAGCTTCACAGTTGGCATGAGGTTTTGTCAGTCTATAGCACTCTGTAAAAGTTCTTTGCACAGTGCCCTATTGGTGTCGTCTTTGCAGACCTCAGCACTACTCAGCCATACTTCTGTCCCCTCTTTGGAGACTTTTATACGGTCGATTCCGGGTTAATGGGACCACATCGGGACGCGATGGTTTTGGTTCTAATAACAGGCTGGTCCGATTAAACGAACATGCCCTAT
>JAUZSU010192689.1:0-23642 GCA_034780255.1 Parotocinclus maculicauda | reverse complement strand
CACAATTGCTTGAATTGTAAGACTGTATAAATTGTAAGTCGCTCTGGATAAGGGCGTCTGCTAAATTCCGTAAATGTGAATGTAAATAAGTGGTGTATAGTCCAAATTAAGTCTTTTGTCTCTTTAAGTTGTTTCCCTCTCATTTCAGAACATACTGTTCTACTGCAGAAGTACAGTGTGTGGGGGAAGCACCCCTATGTGTGTCCCATTTCAATAGCTCTCAATCTGAGAAACAGCTCTTTCTGTCATTGCTACCTAAAGCCAGACATTTTCCCACTGTCAATCAGACGTCAGGTGGGAAATAAAGCTGGATGTAGCTTGTCCCTCATTCATCAACCCTGGCAGGCTTGCCTGGTTCCACTTGGGTGAGGCCGGCAGTGTGCAGCAGACGGTGACGGCGTGTTGTCGTATCACCCGAGATGATGATATGATACCAAACACGTAGGGCTGATCACGGATGCAGTGCCATGTGACTGGACGTTAAATGTCATCGCTGGCCTGGATTTTACACGAACGACGTACAAATTATCCTCATGTCTTTTTCTTCAAATGGCATGGATATAGGGGATGCATTGGTGAGTCCTTTAAGGGCAGTTATATTTGTGAATTAATTGTCACCACATGATCATCACATGGATTCTAAGGTGACAACAAAATAACAAGGGATAAGGCTGAACGCTCACAACTATGCTTCAAACACTTTATGATCTGTGCTCCTTATATTTCATATGCATTTAGAAAATCTTCAAACCCTCTCATTTTGTCAAGTTGCTATAACTTAAATAAAACTGTATTCAAGTTATCCCATAATATATAAGTACGCGATATTCCATTATGAAATTTTGAATAGACAAAAGTATTCAGACATAAGTATTTGTTAAGAGACTCGACATTCAGCTGTTGATTGAACATGATTTGGAAAGACACTTTGGTTTGTATGTATCCGGTCTCATCAATCTCATCGTTCCTGCTCTTGTTTTGTTTGAAAGTTGCGTTATTTAACCCTATTGATCCGATTAGATTGTGTTTGTGTATTTGTATATTTTATGTTTGAGTTGTTGTTTTAAGGTGTAATTGTGAATTGTCGTGTTTAAATGATGAAACTGATGTTTTAGGCTGCTGTCTTGTCCAGGCTTCCCTTAAAAAAGAGACCATTGTGTCTCAATGGGACCGACCTGGTTAAATAAAATAAATAAAATAAAAATAGCAATGCATATCAAAGCTGAAACCAAGAAAAGAACTGCCTGTAGAGCTCAGAGAAAGGATTGTGTGGAGGCACAGATCTGGAGAAGGCTACCAAAATTTTCCTGCACTGAAGGTTCCCAAGATCACAATGGCCTCCATAATTCTAGAATAGAAAAAGTTTTGGAAACAACCAGAGCTAGAGACACCAAACTAAGTAATCAGGGGAGAATGGCCTTTGGAAACGAGGTGACCAAGAACCCAATGGTCATTCAGGCTGAGCTCCAAAGATCCTGTGTGCAGATGAGAGAAACTTCCAGAAACAAACCAACACTGCAACACTCCACCAATCTGGGTTTTATGGCAAAATGGTTATCAGACCAGGAAATCTGGTTTTTCACAATGTGAGAGCCTTTTAGAGGCCTTTGAGTTTTTCCTTTTTCACTGTATGCTGTATTAGCATTTTCCTGTAATGAACAGACGATCTGCAGTCTTTTGGTTTGATCCCGATTCACTGTTAGCAGAAAGTCATTACTTATAACTCACCTCCAGCTTGCGTCTGTGAGCCGACTGGTATTTTAGAAGGTTCTCAGCAGGCTCCTGCACTAAAAGGAAATGCCTTTACAGAAGAAAGTCCAGGAAACAAAAAAGCCTTAGTTATACCCCACTCCAGAATCAGTGGGTGTCTGTTTGTTTTCCCCTGACACATTTAGAGCGTTTTTTTCTTGTCTGCCTTTAAAGACCATGGTTTCCTGAGGTCCTCACAGTGGGGCAAATATTGCGCTAACCCTAGTATCTTGTTAGAGGTTGGGAAATACAGAAGGGGACTGGCGGGAGTAAAGCTTGGCATTCACTAGGTGAGCCGCAGCATGCGGGAAGGGGGTGCCTGGTAGAGGACTGTGTCTCTCGAGAGCCCTTTTGTATCCATGCCAGGTCATATAAATCAGCATGCAGCTTGCGGCCGCAACGAGCTAGAAAATAAAAAAAGCATAAAAGTGTCTGAGTGAAATAGAGGGAGGGAGAATTCTTTTATGATGAAACTAAATTCTCCTTACTCTGCAATAGATCCACTGCCCAGGTCTGATTGTTTATTCCAGACACCATTCATCACCGCGCTAGCCCAAATGACTCAAATTACCACACCTGCTACTCATATAATGCTCTTACTATGAGTATTTCATAGTCATGTAATTTAGGCAGGAATTCTCGAAGGACAACTCAAAATTGTGTGGCACTTAAGAAGGAAGTGCAAGAAAACAGCTAATTTAGCAGCTTAGCTCATTTAGCTAGCCCAGCTCATAGCCTTAGTACTAGACATATTTAAAAAGCTAACATAAAAATAACATATAGTGGTAATTAGACAATGATGCAGGGTTTTTTTGTTTTGGATCACAATGCCGGGACCCGCCCCAAAGCTAGTATCCTGGCTGAGAACCCTGAGTGATTGTGTGCTTGTCATAAACTCACCTCAAGGCTTGTCCTCTTATATGGTAGAGTCAGTAACCTCACCAAGATCCTCTGTCCTTAGGGTGCTAAATCACCCCTGACAGGGTTGGCATCTGGACAACGGACCTTGCCAGGACCACCAGTGATGCCTATAGCTCAGCAGCCTGTAGCTTAGCTTCCACCAAAAGCACAACTCTTCATAACTACTCCTTCTGCCCATCCTTTCTGACCGTGGCAGATCTTAGTGCATCTATATTGGGAACCCAACTTGGGATATGGGCCTAGTTCAAATTTAATCTCTGAGAGCGTACCTACAGGTGTATGCGCGAGTTAAACGGCCACCAGAGTTTGGCAGCTGACTGATACCGTCAGTGTCCTTTATCGTTCCATGCTACTTCTCACACTGATGAGCTCATGGGAATTCAGGACCATCATTCATTTGTTAACAAGCACCAGGTCTCTAAACAAGACAGCTGGTGTACAATCAGATTCGTGGACACAGTAACAGTAAACAGGAGCATAGGCCAGTAAATAATCACGAATGATGAGGCGACCAAGGGCATGGGCCAGATATTTATAGCAGGTGGACAAACACCTGTCATACTTATTGCACTGATTTATTCTGGGAGAAACTTTAGCACATATGTCTCCCCCTGACTGCCAAGCTGATGAGAGCTCTCTCTCTCTCTCTCTCTCTCTCTCTCTCGCTCCCTCTCTCCCTTTCTCTCTCTCTCTCTCTCTCTAGCCAGTATTTATGTTAGAAAGTTCAAACAATAATGGGAAAACCTTAATAAAACTCTAATCTATACTTTTTGCAACTCATGACAGTTTCTTGATTCTTAAGTTTATCTGGAAAAATCAGACCCCTGTTAGTTCATTTTTATGGCCCTGAAATCAGTATGTTTACATGCACTTAATCATCCTATCATAGTCAGATTTCTACAGTTATCTGATTAGATAAGGAGTCATGTATACAGCAGAAATCAGATTAAGAAATCCAATAAACAAAACTGTCTTTTATTTCCGTAATCAGATTTCTCGTAGTTGCCAGGTCTGCTTATTCTAAAGACTTAGCTTTATGTGGCATCTTTTTCTGTTAACTGTGATAAGATCTGACAAACCGCACCACAGAATTAAAGGCTATGAAACACTTTGTGGAGGCTCTGAAAAGTATTCTATACTCGAGAAGATTCATAATTTTATTGTTTAATTTTACATTTTAAAGTTCTTGTCACGCATGTATGTGGCTAGTTGCAAAGAAGAAATCCGATTAGAGCTTAAGTCATGTAAATTTGGAGGTTTCCCATTATCTGATTACCCTAGTACCTGTAAACTCGTTAATCTGATTTTGTGCAGTTATTGGATTATTAAGTGCATGTAAATACACTAATTGTTACTCCCTAAATCTAAAACATTATCTTAGGGTATTTGGGTGACTAGACCATAAATACTGTATATCATATTTTGGCTTTTCTTACAGATGTCCTGTAAAGATGCTGCTACTAAAGTATTTGGAGCAATTGCCACTTTAACAATGACAAAATAAGTTTTTCTCCCTGGCATGTCTCCTGCAGAGGTAATTATACTCCTCACAAAAATGTGGGGATATTTCATTATGGGATATTTCATCTTGGTGAGCAGTATCGTTTGCCTAGCTCACATGAGCAAGGCTAAATACCAAGATATTTTGTCAAATCTGGGGCTCAGTGAGGCAACATTTATGGAGTTGTAACAACTAAAGGAATGGCTCTGCTGCAAGTTGCAGCTGCGGAGATGTTAACGCTTTTATGGGAGATCAGCTTAAGCAATTCTGTGGAAAGAAGAGACAGCAAGAACTCTGACAAGAAGAAACAGTCTGACTTTGATGGATCTAATATCAAACAAATGCCTGTTGGGTCTTTTAGCTGGCCAATTACATGGTCAGAACTCAGAATTCACTCTTCAAGCATCCAGCTGGAAATTGACATGGACAAACTATATCATGATGAATGCTGTGCTGTAATCCAAAAACAAGACATGGATATTAAACAGGAATCTGCTTTTGATCAGCAATGGGAGCAAGTGTTAAGATGTTTATCTGAGTGAAACACTGATATTTAGAGACTAGTGCCTTTTGTACTTTCCATTCCAGTATCCATTTAGGCAACTATTCCGAAAATACATGCTTAGCCAAAACAAGTGAACGAAACCCAAAATCCTTTTAATGGTCTCAACAGCAAATAATTGGTCAGGAAAATAAGTAATTTAATGGAATAGACTTTCTCTTTGATTTCCTTAAATGTTTAAGTCTTTTGGGTCAGACAGCCCAAAGACTTTTTACAGAAAGAAGCGTTAATGTTGTTTCACTCAATGATAGCTGATGAGCAGTTGGAAAATGTTTCCCATATAGTTTGTGAGTAATGTGAAAAGAAACATTCTCTACAGGGTTCACTTTTGGACCAAAATATGAGCCACTTCCCAAGCCACTTCTTAGTGGTATGCACAGTGTAAGCAGTGTGTTGTTGGAAAACAACGTGATCATTTCTCTTAAGGAAACAGCTTTTCCATTGTGTGGCAACAAGCTTTTCTGCAATATTTTCCTTCAAAGCATTAACTGACTTTTCACAGCGAAGTAGCTCACCAGTAGCCATGCTTAATGGTAGCAGTCTCAACTCAAATCCTGGTTCATCAGTCACACAGCCTTCTGAAGCACCCTGAATCAATGTTTCTATAAAACCATTCTGTCCTTGATTTGAAAAGATGACAACACTGGATTTTAAAACAATTTCTAAACGTGACCTACGATAGAAAACCTTCTGGTTATTCTTCACAAAAGAGTCTTGTTTGCTGAGGTCTTGAATTCATCTGACAGAATTTCCCAATCTCTTTCAGAACTGTACATTTCAACAGGTGGCCAGCCTTCCAATTACACTATTTTGGCAACACCAAACATTATTTCAGAGTGTTGAACTATTCCCTTAATACCTCACAGTGAAACAGGGATTTAAAAAACAGCTGCAGTTTGCCTCATGTTCATTGTTCCCACATTTACCAATGGTGCAATATTTCTGGAGCTAGCTTTATATCTGCTATACAAACTTTAACAGTTATATCTAATATCTTAACTTTCACCTGCCAAAACTGCCTTTGTGTAGTGGACATTAACCCCAATTAATGGACATTAATGGACATTAACCCCTATTAACCTCCTTTCCCAAAACCCACACACTGAAATGTCACCAGCATACACCTAAATGTCTAGTTACCTACACTACTGGCTATTTGGGGTGATGGCAGGGCATGGGGCAAGTTATATTTACATGCAAAATAATGTGAAATTGCATAAGCTCCTTATCTTAATGTCACCTGCTGAAAACAGCAAATGCATGGGTCCGAACCCTGTGCAGCATGAAGGGGGGTTCATGTTTTAACAGAACTTTGTGATGGACTGGTGCCCTGTCTGGAGTATATACTGTATTCTCATGTGCCCAATGAATTCTGGCATAAAATAAACCTGGACATGGCTACTTTCTAGAATGCATGGAAATTTGATTTGAAGAAAGTACTCAGGAATAACTTTCTATCAACTTTAATTACTTTTTACCAACTCATAGGTCCAGGGCAAAACCAAAGACCAATACAAGTCAAGGTGTGGTATTTCTTGTGAGAGCTACTGCCAGGGTCACATCGTTTTGTCAAACTTTGAGGTTTATTTTAAAAGCTGGGGCTACAGTTCAGGCCTCTCTGTAAAGAAAGATGGTGATTCAAGACCTGGGACCCTGCAGCTGTCAGTTTGACTTAATGGGCAGCAATTAATTAATTAACAACCATGGATCAGTAGACATGGTCCTAATAAATTGCTCCTTCAATCCCTCAGCAAAGCAGCTAAACAGATGAGCTGACTGCAGACAGAGGGTAATGAATTCACTGTTCGTCAAGTTCCTATTCTCCTCACTTTACGAGTGATCAATAAAAGCACAACCCTGGACCTCGGCACACGTAAGCAAGCATCTCACACAGTCATTAACAGATTTCAAATATTACATTTAACTGTAAATATCTGCCTTTAAAGTGGCGCCGTATTAGGTCACATCAAGTGAGTTAAGGTTCCACGTCCAGTGTTTCTTCCTAAATGCTAAAACCATGAGCGGATTATATATGAAGGAAAAGTGCAGTGGTTGTTATGAATCATCACTCGGCTGGCCAGCGATCATCAGAAATGTAATGCATCAGCATCCCTGTCTGTATCGCTTTGCACCTATCAAGGTACATTATGCTAGTCTTCTGCATGAGTTGCATCAGCAGACGATGACCCCAATTAATATTTGCTTACATTTCAGCAGTGCCTGTATCAGATTTAGTGGAGAAAAAAATAAGACATGGCCTTAATGGTGTGCCAGCGAGAAACGTAATATATATATATATCCCCCATGGAATGCCTTGGGATATCACATAAATACACTTCTGTTATTCCTGAGAGGGACTTTTGTGGGTGAAAAAATAAGGAGAGCTCAAAGGGGTTAAAAGAAAAAAAAAGGTCAGAAGATGAAAATGTTTTCGAATAAACCTTGAGTTAGACCAGAAAATAGCAGGACAGGACATTCTTCAGCGTTCTCCTGTCGTCAAGAATATACTGGGTTTTCATGATGTGCCAAGTTCTGTATTTATTACTCCTGCAATCACTGAAGAATATTACATGCATCTACAAAAAAGTGAACATTCTGTCTGAATTTGCTCTTCTTACCTTTTTTCCGTCGCTTTTTTTTCTTGCCCTATAACTCTCTCTTCTTTTTTGTCCGATCAAACGTACCCCTTTTTATAGTTTCCCATTTTAATTAGTAGTGTTTCAGCGTCATTAATGGAATTTAGCACCTTCATGATTAATTGGTTTATGGCTTTTATCTATGAAACCTTATATTTTAGGATCAAATTGTAATAAAAGAGCCATCGACGGAGCCGTCTACTGCTGGGCACAGGACATGGTGCGGATCCATTAACAACATCATTTATTAGCGTCATAAAACTGAGGAGCAATATTTTGCCAAACAGTCACTGGCACCCCAGTGTAGTTCTCTCAGTACCGAGCAGAATTTGTTGTGGGGCAAAAGGGGTAAGTGGGCCATGCCGTAGGTCTGTAGGAGCTATGTGTAACTCATGCACATGTCTTTAAGAGGTCACACAAATTTCGCCCAAATCGTTTAAAGAATGTCCAATACATAAAAAATACATATATCCACCAAGCTGAGTCAAAACATTTCCATTTACTGATTTGTTGTGTCCGTTCTATTACACGATGCTTCGAATGGGTAATGTTATGAATAATGCCTGATAAGCATAAATTCCTAAGCTGTAATTAGCTGTTTGTTACTTGTATGTGACGTCAAATTAGATTCCATAAAATAAGTATAAGCCGCCATTAGAGAAAAATTAAGGCTGCTATCAGACCAGCAGGTTGGGTCAAGTTCTCCAAGCACCTTTATTATAGAAGCCCACAGAGCTCCACTCTGCCTCCTCACACACTCCCTGAAGCACACACTCCCTGCTTTTAATGTAATATCGCCTATGACTAATTATGGTAATCCATTACACCTCCAATTAGACTGTGCGATTTATGGTCAACTGGTACTATAAAGATCAGGATTTATAGTCGCTTTGAATGTCACCCAGAGGACAGCAGGCCCGCTCCTCATCATTCAGCTCGCCGCCTACAGCACCGTATATCATCACAAAGACACAAAGACGCCCCATCCTGCACCGCTCAGTGTCGAACTTACCCGTCTGGACCGCTCTGGCTAGAATTATATCCCTATCCCTAATAATTATCTCTAGTACAAATTAGTATTTAATCTACATATAAAGCGTCTGCATTCTGCATTTGTGCATATGTTGAACACAAATGTCCTGAGCCTAAGCCTAATCAAGCCTAAAAGGGCCTTTCCGCGAACAAAGAACACCATGTGATGACACGTCACTTTTTTTAAAGGGAAAGTTATACAACGCTCATGCCATTCGTGTGGAAAAACTGATTTGGCTCAATGGCTGCTTACATCCCCTTTTAAACAGCAGTGTTTCCTGTAGCTACTGTCTCACAGGGCTAAGGAGGATTTTTGTCCCACAAGGCTTAGTTATGCTTATATGGCAGATCCGGTTGCATCTTATCGAGGTCTAAGTGTTTCCTAATTTTTTTATTATTCTGATAGAGTTGCTTGAGTGTTTTGAATTGTTGTCTTCGTCTTCAGCTTCAGTTCAGCGATTTTTTAGATTGGCTTAATTGCCAGATGTAGAATTTTCTAGGCTTAGTTGGGTAAAGCATCTCTCTAGTAAACAGCAGAGTTCAAATCCTGGCCTTGGGAATCCATAGTCTTTATCCAGTCAGTTAGGTTAGTGTGTAGATTGAACTCATAGGTTCACAACCATCACAGGATGGTGGTTAAGGTATTAAGGTATTATGGACCACTGGACTATAGACCAGAAGGTCCAGGGTTTAAATCCAACCTCTGCTGCAGTTGGGTCCCTGAGCAAGGCCCTTAATCCGCTCTGGATAAGAACATCTTCTAAATGACGTAAATGTAAACGTAAACCAGCTTAACTCCCGACTATAAAATTGTACCAGTTGTAAGACTCTCCGTCTGGATAAGCATGTTTGATTCATTCAATACATGCAGGGCAGTCAGGTCCTGATGTAGCACAGCACCCTCAAAACTACCATCAACACTCTTAACTGTTGGTATTAGGTTCTTGCAGCTAATGGAGACATACGTATTTTGCTCTCATCAAAAAGGAATACGTTTTAATATAGTGTTTTGTACACCTCATAGAAGACGGTGCTGGGTTTGACCCCAGCTGAAGGTACCTGGGTCCTTTCTGTGTAGAGTCTGCATGTTCTTCCCTTGTCAGTATGGGTTTTTCTGTCCAAAGACATGCGATAGGTTAAGCGGAGGTTCTAAAGTGCTCTTACGGTAGGAGTGTTTGAGTGCATGTGAACTACGATGGATTGGCGCCCTGTCTTGGGTTGTTCTTGCGACCAAGGATTAAGTGGATAAGAAAAGGGATGGCGTTTTGTATCGTTGTGATCCTCTGCGTTACAAACTCGGGACAGTTTTATGTGCATAAAGTGTTATCTCCAATGGGCTCGCTAAATAAATACGTTTGTTTAATTTTTTACTTACGCTTAAGCTCCTGCTGCATTTGAATAAAATACATTTCTGCAATTAACCATCTGTTACATATTGCAACCCACGTAGGTATTACATCACTGTGTTACATACATCAACTCCAACCATGTGTACGTCAAAATCAACACGTGAACAAGTTTTTATTATTGAGAGCCGTCAACACTAAAATGGCTTAAGGTCAAATAAAAGTTCAACCAACACAGTGGGAGAGCAGGTACAAATGAGGGGAGAAACAAGACCTCATTGTACCTAACTATGTCTGTTCCCCCTCCACTAAGTCCAGGTCTGTGCAGCAGAGTCTCTGGAGGGCTGATGGCTTCACAGGTTGGGTCGGTGATGACTGAAGCCATGAGAAAGTGCTTACTAGCATGAAGCAGCTCCAGCATTTCAATCAGGCACACAGCAGGGCAGCCCATCTGCTGCCTCAACCCTCCAAGGTTCTATAAAAACCGAGCAAGAGCAACCAGAACAGAAAGACAACCAAGACTCCACCAGCAACTCGAAGACAATAGCGAGTAAAATTGTTCTAGAAATAATTAAAGCGCAAGGCTTATCAGAATTATCAACTGAAATTGGTGTGTGTTTCATAAGATGACTCTTAATGGAATATTCTACTTGGTTTCTCTGCAAGACCATATATGTATCAATACTGTCCTCTTCTTTGTTTTAGTCCCTTATGTGGTGCTGCAGAGCCTCTGTGTGTGTGTGTGGGGAGGGGGGTATGATTCCCCCTCGCTCCCCTCCTCTTTCATTCTAAAGAACTGGAGAGAAATGTATAATGAATACTAATGAACCCCCACCTCCCTTTACAGGTGTGTCACATCCGCTGTTCAGAGCTCTTCTTTCTTTCTCTCCCTTGTTCATTTGATCCCCATGACACTCAGCAGAAAGCTGGTGACAGGTACACCGTTCTTCTCAGTTGACTAGGCACGTTTCACCAAACTACATTTTAACGTCTCACAAAAAAAGAAGAAATGAAACCACCTAAAATGTGAAACGCAAAACAAACGGAACGTTGCTTACATTTCCTTATAAGATGTAAAAATTAAGTGCATGAGAGCTACACTTCTGGGCAAAACAACAGGCCAAACCTCAAATTGCAAAATCATTGTTGTTCCGCTTCAAACAGATGATGAGGAGTCAAAAATGTTTCCCACGTAGTTTGTGTTTAATGTGAGACCAACTCTTCTCCATAAGATTCAAATCTGGATTTTATCCAGGCCAAAACTGATGAACTGATTACTAAGTACGAAGCAATCTTCTAAGAAACAGTCCATTATCTGTTTACTACAGAGTGAAAAAGCAGCAGAAACAATGCTTTTGTTTCTTGTTTAGTGGGGGAGTTTGAAAGCTGCAGACCTAAAAATCAAGATATATCAGAACTGCAGGATTGAAAAAATAAATAAAGCTAGACAGATTGGGCTTGGAGGTTTGAAGACGATAAAACCAGCAGGCAAATCTATTAAAGGGAAAACAGAGGCGTTAAGAAAATTGTTAATCAATGCAGAGATAGCGGATCTGGAAGTTGGAAGACTAACAAAGAGGCTCAATTAGTAGTGTTGATAAAAAATAAACGGACCTCTGAACATACAATAAAACGGTTGAAGTGAGAAGATGGAGTGGGGAAAACCCTGTAAATAATCAAATGCTAGCTCATTAGTAGAGCATTGTACAGGCAGTACCATGGTTATTTATTGATGTAGCTAAAGGGGACAGAAGCACAACATCTTCGTTTATATAGAAAAATCCTGTCTGGGAAAAAAATTCCTCCAAGCTTATTGGTAACCCGAAACACATTGCAAAGGCAAGCACGGAACTAATTAAGGAAAAAAAGCAGGACATGTTTTCAGCTGAGTCAATCTCCTGACTTTAATTATACATGCACATGACATGCAATTATGAGAAAATACAATTATCCCAAACCATTTCTGCGCCCTTTTTAATCTCCACACGTTGCACAGACAGCAAAAAACCCAGAATAGGATAAGACAGGGTTAAAATACAGCATTCCAAAACAGGCCATCCGAAAAACCCCAGAACAATTACATTGTTGACTTGTTGTTTTAGTTATGGATCCTGTGCGATGCCAACAAATATTGTACTGGTTTTGCCAAATGAAAGTCAATAGCTGGAAGACCATGTTGCTATGCATCATATTTGCTATTGGGCTTAGATTTCTTCTAAATGCACAGATTACAGGTTGAGTTCAGATGCTAAATGGAAACTGATGTTTTAGGAGTCCACCAGAAGAAAGGATGAAGGACAGTCATTATGGGAACTGATACCAGGTCAGTACGGCTTCTCCAAAATCTGATACTCATGACAACAATTGAAAAATACGTTTATTTAAAAATGACAAGACCTTAGAAATGAGATGCGGCTTGTTTATTTTGTAATATATTGCTTTCTGCTGCTGATTTGGAAGCGGTCAGGATCGGATCATTGCTACGCTGGGTAGCCAGGGCGGCAAAGCCAGTCTGCATTAGCAGCCTACACGTAGCAGCGTTGTGTAATCTGCAAATTAAAATGTCTTCGCTATTTATTGGGTGCAACCTAGCTGAATGAGTTAATATGCTAATAGAAACAATTCATTTGGGAGAAGGTAATGGTGTGAGTCATGTTTTTAATTAAGTTTTTCACTTCAGTGGCCCGAAGTTGTACGAATGCCAGTGCAGCAGTACACATGAACCATGAAGATACAATCCAATATGCCAGACATGAGACAAGAAAGCCAGCAGCTAAATAACTGCATTTTGATTTCACTCTGCGTTTGTGTATTTAAAGGTCAGACACTTTCATTTGTGTGCTCGTTTTAGCACGTGGAAAGGCTAAAACGATTTCAAATCTGATTTCATGCTCCAGAGACACTCACTAAAACCGCGGGTACGAAATCTAAGACTCTCCTGCCACCTGCTGGCTGAAGTGCAAAATTGTTCATGCAAATAATCTACAGCTCACTGATAATTGTACCACAGGAGGGCAGTGTTACGAAGAAGGTTTTAATTCCAGCTAAGGGGAAGCTAAAAGCTAATTACCCATGAGCCTTTTGGTTGAAATTAAACCAAGAAGACATAAAAAAATAATAATAATAAAAAATAAAAAAAATAAATAATAAATAATAATAATAATAATAAATAAATAAATATATATATATCTCAATTAATTTTATATGATGCTTCTTATATGAATTTTAGTAGCTTTTGCCGTAATTAATTTTTCTTTTTTAAAAATTATCATTATTATTATTATAAATAAAGAAAACATTTACGGTTCAACAAAACTTTATTTTTATAGTACATTGCTACTTTATTTAACGCTACCTTTTACAAATCTTTTACAATTCAACTTCGTATCAAACAAAATACATAAATATGAGATTATGTATAAAGTAAAATATTGTATGCAATAATTAACTTAGGAAGAAATGCATTTCACACAGCTCATTTTATTAGTGCTGTTGTATTCAGTTGCTGTATTCTTCAAACCGAACAGAAATGATGGCAAACCTGCAAACACACAATGCACACCAGAGTTAATATTAAACTCACAAACTGATGAATTACCAAAAGTAAAAATACTTTTGCAACAGGTGGCTACAAAGAAAAGGTTTTCAGATTCTCAAATACACCTTAATGAAATATCTGGCCAAACTAGTGCATCACAAATGATGCAGTGATTTAGAACAAGGCCAAAGCTGCTCACATCAAGAGTGTAGCAAAGCTTAAAGTATCACACTTTTACACGGTGTGGATTTGAATCCAAATTAGTCTATTTAAGAAAAATATAATCACTAAACATTATAAAATCATGATTTTAAACTTCAGGGTAACTCCCGAAAGGTCAGTACTACTTACGTTAAGCCTCTCACAGAATGTACATCTCTGCTAGATAGTTCTTGGGTACTATGCCAATGGCACCTTTCATTTCTCCAACCCACCAGCCAAATGTGTCGTACTCCTGAGAATAAGAACAAACAAAATAATCCCAAACCCTGATCGAAGGGCAGTTCCACATTTTCACTGAACTCATTAGACGAGAATGAGTCGTCAGAGATGAGATAAAGGAAAGTGCAAATGCCAGTCAGAGGGCAGGTTTTTTTTTTGTTTTTTTTTAAAGAGTTGGCATGTTTGCTTACCAGATAATTTTGTCTTGTATCTAGTCATGATCATAGTCATTAACAATGGGACTGGCAACTTATATTACTGGCAACTACAACTTATAAAACTGGCAGTTTTGTGACCAATATACAGCTTAGAAGCTTGTTTTCTTAAATGAGCTTAGATCACTAGTGAAAATGATGTGCAGTGTTCTCGAATCCAATGTTTTTTTAATTACAAATACAGTTACATACAAGCCTGACAAAATTAGGGGATATTTCATTTTGCAGTATCATCTAAAAATATTTATATTAATTTCACATTTTATTAGCATTTCGCATATTGCCGCCTTGTACTGTGTACAGCCATGGAATGACCTCCACAAGATTGTACAAAATCACAACAAAGAGCATCTTGTGATGCTACTGAATGCTCGGCATTCTCTGTCTTCAAGTGCCTCCATAAATGGTCGATGGAGATAAATGGATAGACAGTACTCATCTTCAGGGTTCAAACTGTTGTTTTAAAGCTACATAATATAAGCACATTTTGATCATAGACTAACCATATTAAAAGTTCGCCATAATAGTAATACATTTAACAATGTTTTTCCTAAGCGCTGAAATTATGACTAAACAATTTAGTTATTAATTTATGGTTTAAAAAAAGGTAGATTTTATGGCCACACAAGGAACAAAAATCTAATTTTCTATTTCTTATTTTTACTAGCAAAAATGAACACAAATACATGTTTTTTCCCTTTTCTATTGGATTTCCTATTGCTTTCAGCCCCTAATACACTTTGGTTTCTTTTTTTGAGACAATGAGCTAAAAATCAAACATAAGCTTATGAAATATCTTTTTGGGTGCAAATTGTAATGTGACAAACTCTGAGCACCCCCTGTGATATTTGGCGCCCCTCCATGGTTGAGAACCATGGCTCTAGAGCAAGTGATATGAATGCAGCACTTTAGAGTTCTATGTTATATTTTGACCTTTTTGCTTATTTTGTATTTTAAAAAACATATTTCGAATGTCATGCACAAATGTGTTTAGCTGTATTTTTTATAGTTTTCTCAAGAAATGGTAGCAGGTAAAAACGTTCAGATCGTTGCAGTGCAGATCAGTTCAGATACACAAATGCCGGATTCTGACACTAAAAGTTTGTTAATACAAACCAGCAATGCCAAGCTACCAAGGTTTTACCCACTGCTTGGACTGTATACCCTAAGATTGTATTCCTTTTACATCACTAGGATACAAATGCTATTCAGTGTGTACATGTTTGTGCCTCATGATAACCTGTTCAGAATGACTAGAAACAAGTTTACTGGTCTGCATTATAAACATCTCCGTCAAGCGTTTTCAATCCAACAGCAGCCGATTCTTCATGGTGCAGGGTGACTTTTATAGCTTTTCTCCCTGACGCACCATGCTTTGATCTCAACAGAGCGCTCCAGATACTCTCCATCTATTCCTCCGTCCTCATGGATGGCCCATTTCAGAAGACGACGTACCTCTACGTGGAATTAAACTAGAAATGTGGTTTGCATGACAGCAGCCCACGAGTGAGCGAATGTGAACATTTTTGAGTCTTCCACTTGATTTATTGGAACTTAAGTGATACCGGGTGTGTAACAGGGACAGATGTAAAGAGCGTGGTTCCAGCTTGTGGTGCTTCTCTGCATGTATTGGTCTACATAACAGAGTTATTTAATGGCACTGCTGACAGCTGCAGCAGATATGAGCAAAACAGCAGGGACGATTGAAATTGTTTTAGACTAAGAATATGTGCCTGTTTGCAAAACAGGGTCAAGGTATATATCGTGGAGTGCTAGAGTAATTATCTCCAATACTATGTGCATGTAATAATAAGGTATGACTGAAAATCTGAACGTTTTGAGTTCACATCCCAAGCCACATACAGAACGGCACAGCTGTCCAGGCCATGTGAGCCGGCTCAGGATGTGAACATACACCGTGTGAAGGGAAAGCTTCCTGAAGCCATGCTTTGAAACAGCCACACCTCACTGACAGGGCAATCGCCTGGTGCCACTGGGCTGCCCCGATCTTCAAGGCTTGTGCAGTGTCAAAGGGTGTTTTTTCTGTGTAGGAGGGGCCACACTCCCAGATTAGCAGGCATGTGTGACAAGTAAATTAGGATCAGGAAAAGACCTCACACGCAGGCAAAACGTCCACCAAAAACAGACGGTGTCTCACATGTCAGCAAAGATTGACGCTAAAGTACAGTTATTTCATTCTACACAAAAATGTAGAAAGAACAGGTTATCTGTTTACCGTGAATCAATGTTTCCAAAGTCCCAAAATGAACAACAAACACACTGTGCGACACTAAAAACACACCTAAACTTTCTGGTATTGCTCTGAATGAACGTGTTTGTGTGTGTAAGCGTGTCAGTGTGATTTAGGGCCCTAGCACCTCCCCCTGGTCTGATGGTCAATACCCTTTGAGAGTGGCTTTGGTCTGCCTGGGCCTGGGTAATGGTGAGGAAGGGGGTAGGGGAAGTCCTGCAGCTGCTGCATGGCCAAGGGGAAGGATCCTGGTCACTAATAGCCCCACTAGTCTGCTCTCCAGACTGCACTGAATTGGCTGTAAGCTGCAGCTGGACACTAAAGCCAGACCCGTTTTATGGTCACTGTGGCTGGAGCAGGGGGGGAAGGGCCTCTGACACAAAGAGCTAAAGCAACAATCAGACAGACAATCCAATAAAAACAGTAGCAACAAACACTTTACTTACACTTTGTGGCTACGTGAATGAAAGGGACTTGAAGTCTAGGCTATAAATAATTAAGATAATATATTAAATCAACAGATAGACAGAATGGAAACCGAGCATCTTGAAAAAAATAAAAAATAAAAAAAGGAGTAATATTAAATCTCTAAAAATGCTGCCAATACCACTGCTCATTACATTCTCAAGGCTACATATCTGAAAACATTCAGGTTTTGTGGAATGAATGGTCTGTTATTTAAACAGTCCACCTCTTTAACCACATACAATTGTGACGGTTTAATTAATATCAGAAGCATTGTTTGAGAATAAAGTTCAAGACATAACAATTTTAATATTAGGGTGCCCTTTGAATATATAATATTGTATAACATTGATAGTGCTGATACAATATTTTAAATATAATCACAATTTTCGGAGTAAGTAATATAATTTACTATTAACAGCAAACTGCTGTACAGCCACCAGATGGCAGACTTGCTCTAGAAAATAGACAGCGTTGCAGTTCATTCAGTGGACTAGTCTGAAAATGAAGCATTGTATGGCGCGGTGCATGCGTTTCTGCTTTTGCAGCAATGCCAACTGCATGCCTTGGTGCAAGAGTTACCAGAATGTGAACTTAGACTTTGTAGGCTATAACTTTCCTCGTCACCAAATCAAAAATCAGCCCTTGGATGTTACACTGCTATCAAATCTTACAGCTCATTCCAGTCATGATTCACATTAGGCTCATTAGGTAAGACCAGAAAATGATGACTACTCAGAAAGCTTAATTCCTTTCACGCTGAGTTAAGCAGAACCTATAAAACATATCAGCTGAAGCTCCAAAGGGCAGAACAGTACATTTCTAAGAACAGCAAAGCCGTGTCTGCGTTAAATCAAACCGAAGATTTATCTAGCTAATACTCTTTGCCAGGTACAAACTTCAGACCTGAGCTCATCACAGCTGGCCTTCACATCCCAGCTGACAGGTAATGGAACTTATTCTCCACCACACCTGGCGCAAATCTTCGAGCTAGATTCATAGCTTCCTGAGAACATAACCCAGTATTAAAGACACACACGGTTGCAGGGAGTAAAGGAGCCATGCTGACGGTCAGCGGATGGCAGCTTTAACCGAACATGGCATCGAGCCTCCCAGCAGGACCTTGCTGAAAGGCACAGACTCATGGTGGAGGAAAAGTGGAGGTGGCAGAACACCACAGGCTGCCAGGCGACTACGATTCGGGCCAACAACACTAAAACAGTTTCCGGAGTGACAAGACCAATCTAGTCACTGTGCCGCACAAGGTTCATCTTAGTTCAACGTTCAGGGTCGCATTGCTGTGACTGACAACTGACAATAAGCACTATTAACTGTCAGCTTAGTAAGATGTCACACCCTCACTATCAGCACATAAATACATCACATTCATAATGGAGACGTTGTTTATTATTCTCTAGAGCTACAAGTCTGTAGTGTACGGTTCTCATAAAATGTGATCTGATATGCATGCTGGGAGATACGTTCTCCATAAACTAATAACAAACAAACAGTTCAGTTCATGCCTTTACAACATAGTCTTTAATCATTAACAGTCCCAGTCAGAAAAAAACATGTGAACCTATGGGCTTCTGACTTCTCCATAGGTCCTGTATTGCATGTAACGGGATAAGACTGGAGGTGTAGGTGGTAGGCACCTTGCCACATAAAGTGTCAAACAAAGTCGAAGTCTAATCTTCTCAAGAAGGAGCTGACACCCATGGAAAATACATTTCCACGGACATTTGAAGAGGATGCTCAGGCGGCGGCCTGGGTTTGTGTTCTAGAGGTCTATTTAGGACAGGTTGGGGGGGCAGATGGGGGAAGCCGGTGGTCATTCCCTAGCTCTAAACAGTGATTCTGAATTTGTTCCTGGGAAAGTGATACACAGTATAATACGCTCCTGCTCACTCTTGTGCTAAATGAGAAAGTAAGCAGTGCATGACGTAGGGAGTCACGTGATAGGAGTAGTGACCGCTGGGAAATGTAGTGAGGAAAATCTGTGGTTGTGTAAGGATTATTTTCGTTGGTCACTTTCAATACATTATTTGCTCAATTAATGCTTTATTGTAAAATAAGCCTTTTGTTAATGATTTGCCCAACTGTAGCTAAATGTAAGTGTTTAAAGCAAGTTTAAGGGATGCTACACTATGATATACTGCATACTGTGTGTGTACAAAATATATATAATAAAAAATTATATTACAATAAATTCAATTTACGATGACTATATCTGAAAATATCCCCATCGTAAATTGGGGACTAACTGCAATTAGATATGGTCGTTTGATTCTTCATGTGTACAGTTTACCCCAACCTAGATAATGTCCCAATACTTAAACAAGCTAATTAACTTCTCATTTAATTAGTTATTGCACAATAATCAGTGAAACGCGTCTTCAGTTCCCGCACTTTAGCGGTTTTCATACCTTGCTGAGGATGTAAATGGCATCTCCTCTCTTGAAGGACAGCTCATCGGGTTGGTCCCCAGTGCAGTCCCACAACCCCTGGAAGAAGTTCTGGTAGTCTGTACTCTTTTTTCCAGCTACATTAAAAAAATACAAAACGTTATGCAAAATCAGAAAAAAAGCCTTTTAACCCTGAATGTGAGATGTAAATGAGCTTACAGGTTCAAGATGTAAATATGTACAACTGCATAAGCCATGCGTTCCTACGACATTACTAGGCCATTTCCACTAAATGTCCAGCAGTGGGCAGCAGAGAGCAAGAATGTAAAGCAAGGCTTTCAGGGGTTGTCATCTTTAGGGTATCCATAGTACGAGATTTTCCTAAATGTATGGGGGAAAAACTCTTCAGTGGGTACCCAGGGCTAAATTAGTCTAAAAGAACAGGTTTCTATTGACGTGGCACTCGTAGGGATCAGACATGGGTAACAAATGACATACAAACCAAAGCAAACCCCTTTCCAATCTTCTGAAGCGCAACAATCTACAATACCATGTAATTTAGCTTGAGCATAAAATATAATCAGCGACGACAAAGAATGGCTTTAAGATGTTAGTAATATAAATACAGTTTCCAAATGTATCGCCACATGGACCAAATGTCTGGCAAGCTTTCACTCAAGGAAGACATTTTTACAGTGTTTAGAGCGTAAACCATTCTGACCCTACTGATATCTGCGTGAGTGACACACATTTAATGCCTCACTACCGCCCAAACGCTTTAGCAAAACAAATGCAAATTACTGACAGATTTTTGGAGATACACATCTCGCTGTCAAACTCTGATTTATATCAAACAGATGAAAGCAAATCATGTTCTTCCCACCATAAAGGCTTTATACCAACTGCTTTTGTTCTACCAGCACCATGTTTGGTTGCTACCGCCATAGCTGGCCTCTTTTCCTAAGCATCTGTCATGAGATCCTGCCTGAGCCATGGCTCTTGTCAGCAGGACTTCCTGTGCTGCGAGCAGAGCAGAGGGCCGGGGAGGGCCACAGCGCCGCTGGCAGCCTCTTCTCTCCACTTCCTGCCAGGGCCTAACCAAACCCTGCCCAGCCGCCAACACTCGACCCACCAGGACACGCGCTACACCCAGGCAGGGACACAAAGCCCTCGTAAACCACAATACGAACCAATCATGTGGCGTGGCCCTCGGCGCTACGCAGCACCGCTGAAAGATCATATTAAGAGCCGTAATGAATTCTGAAATACTGCATGCCATTTCACTGTAAATGATCACATCACTCACAGTTTGACTGTCTGCTTCATGTGGCTAGTGTTTGTAGCCCTCCTTAGGAGTAGCCCTCGTTACAACACGTGTTTCGTTTCAGCTCTTCCCGCAACTATCTATTACTTGGTGGTGGTCTGGTTATGGAATGCATATGATATCAAAATGTCCGTTTAGCTCTTAAAACAGCTACAGCACTGTGTAAAAGTCTGAGGCCGCCATCACATTAGATATACACCATTGTTTTTACAATAGTATAATCACCGTATACATACAATCCCTTATAACAATGCAACCAGAAAATACAGGAAGTTTGGATGCAGTATTAAAAAAATGAAAATAAATCAGAAACAGCATTCACACACTAAGATCTTACGCTTCAGCTCCACCCAATTTGTCCGTCACCAAGTTCAGCCCGACCGTACTCCAACCAAAGAGGGCAGTAGCTCTCCCGCCTCCATTCGAATGATTGTCATGCCACCAAGACTTTTTAGAATAAGATTCTAAAATGACTCGGTGTATTGGACCAAATAATGCTAATAGACTCATATTATAACGTTATTCTATTCAATATTTGTCTTCATTATTTTTGTCTTAATTGCTTTGGCTATATTCTTCATAATTTAGAGTTATTTGTAATCATTTAAATTTCTCTAAAATGTTAGTCTGTTTTGTTTTAATTATTGGATGTTTTAAATATATTTTCTCTGTTAATATGCATTTATTTTCTTATTAATGAGATAACTTAGTTGAATTCTTTTATACACACACCATTTAAGAGCCCTCCCAAGGTTTCGTCTTTTTAAGGACGTTTAGGGAGTTTTTTCTTTCCACTGTCACCCTAGGCTTGGTCTGTATAACTGCTTTGAGACACTGCTCCATTTTAAAAAGCACTATAGAAATACTATGCTCACAAAAATGAGGATATTAAAAAAGAAGCATTAAATTTGATTTCATTAAACGATAATATCAGAAAAGCAAAGGAAAAGTCAAAGTTGTTAAAGTACGCATGAGATGCAAATTCAATTATGATGATTGAGTAGTAAGTGATATATTTATGGGGGTCAACAGGAACATGTCAAACTGGACGAGAGTGCCCCCACATTGGCTGTTTAGTAGGGTGTATGATCACCCAAGACTGCCAAAACACAGGATTAGATTGTCCGAGTGGTTCTTGCGGGATCTTCACCATATTCATTTTAAAATATCTTCTCATTTTTGTGAGCAGTGTAAATCTGACTTGACTATAGGCGACAGAGTAGAAACCAAGAAACCACTTTTTTAGAAGGGGAACGTGGGTGAAAAGGCTAAGACATGTTTAAGCTCACAAAGATTGAAATGAACATCTATGAAACATAGATCTATCTTTGAAATATTTAGTTCCAGTTGTTGATGTTATGTATGGTCAGCACTGTATATGCTCTGCCTCACTTGTCATGAGATTTAAAGAAATGTAATAAATAAATTATGTAAAAGCAAAGAAATTATCGGGTATCGACTAAACGTAGCTCAGCGTAGATACAGTAAGGACCAAAATCAAAGACCGTCGTCCAGTTGGTCGTGTCGGAGCCACCCAGGGTCATCTCTGACCCACTTACCCATCTATCTACTCAACCCGAGCACTTACTCATACTACCTCTTCTTATCTCTGAATTCACTTTTTTGACGTTAACACTAAGAAACACATATCCTGCCCCCTCTGCAGGGTTCTTTATCTTGCATTGAGATAAAAAAAAAAAATCTCAGGAGACGCCAAAGGCCATGGTGTACCTCTGCTGGTCAGCATAAAGACTCAGCACTGAAGTAAAGATTTGTGGGGAATAAAGTGCAGGGAGAGTCACGGTGGCCTCGGTGCAATTACCTGTCACTGGAGGTGCTACAGGGGGTTTGCTGACTGGGTCCACTACATTTTTTTTAGGATGAGGCACCTCCTCCTCTGAAAGAGAAAAGTCAGATAATGAAAAATAAGGTCAATACTCAGGCTAAAAACAAAGCATTTATTTTAAAATTTAGTGTTTTGTAGTATTAAAGAGAGATCTTCGTTCATGTAGAACATAAAGACAATGTGACATTATTCCTTAGAGAGTTTAGTCAAGCCCGCATGGTCCTGAAGCTCAATCTATGTTAGTATCAACATTTTGTAGTGCATACCTGCAATCCTATCTACCTTCCTGAATTAAAGAATTAGAAGAGGTAAAATGTCAAACCAGGAAGTTCCTCGTAGATGTCATCATCTGTGGGCAAAGCCATGCAATCGTCATACATATCCTGCTCCTCTTCGCAGGGTATGATGCCGTCTCTATCTGTTCGCAACAGTAAACGTGTTGAATCACAGGACAGTTGGGCAACACAACCATTAAAGCACACAAAAAGAAAGAAAGGAAGATCGAAAAACACTAACCTCTTATCACAAAGCTAATCTGCTCCACCCACTCCTCTGCCTCTTTCAATGAGGTGGCACAGAACTAGGATGACAAAGTATAATACACTCAATACCAAAACAAATAACTCACCAAGAATTTATATGTGTGGATGTAATGATGACATATGTAAGTGATTACAATATTAGAGCAAAAAGCTAAAATTATGGGGGAAATTTAATTGGACAATTGAAAGGAGGCTCTAGTACACTGTTATGCCGTCTCTAGCCTGGATACAAGATGAGATACAGTTGGGCATTGGGGGCGTAGAAGTTCCATATGGTAACCTGCAGCAGTTGTGCGCACAGATGTTGTTGCTGTAGATCCTGAATACTCAGGTTGTCGAAGCAGGCATCCCAGCTCGTCCCATAGATGATTGATTTTTCATCAATAAGCCACTTGTGCTTGTCAGTGGATCAAACAATCCTCTCTACTAGTGGTCCGTCTGGGTCATCTGGAGCCTGTTCGCCCTGTGTGTGCCCTTGTGGAACCACCGGGTCACGGTAACTGCTAGGACAAAACCACCTAGATGGCGGGGAATTTCGTCAAAACGACCATCCTGCTTCTCTTGGTCCACTGATGTGCCCCTTCTGAAAGTCTGTGAGCGCCTGGAAAATGTGCATCCTAGAGGCATGTCTAGCAACAATCTCTCATCAAGAGGTACGCTACCCAAAAGAAGTATCTGAGAGCCTCGGGGGAGCACTTTTACGCCATCTTGTGGCGAGAGCCAGTGTCTAATCAGATCACACCTGTAACCATTATTACATCTGCCTGAGACCCAATTGTATGCCGAGTTCTGCAGCAATCAGACATTTCTATCGGCTGCATAATTTTTAGTCAATGAGTGCATACAGCTGCAGGATTTGCAACACCAG